>BQNB010106365.1:2039-23405 GCA_026074375.1 Tanacetum coccineum | reverse complement strand
GAGCGAGGCGCTTTGGTTTCTAGTGTTAATCTCGGCATTTTCTTGAAGCGTCTTAATCCACACCTCTATTTCAGTACTTCTTTGTGCAGATTCCTCTTGATGTTTAGCCAATAGTTCTTCTAAGCTTTGCCTCCTTTCACCAAATGAAGGACGATTATCAATCTTAGTGTAGTATCTAGGTGGTCCTACACGAAACTTTCCTCCGTTATTCCCGTTAAAGGGCGTTGTTCGTCCAAATTCTCCATATTTGACCTCTTCAACTTGTTTAACTTCCTCGTTAAGAGGACAATCCTTGTCGAGGTGAGGTCCTTCACAAATTTAGCATCTAACCTGGATTGCATGAACACTTTCCTTCAGCTTCTTCATGTCTCGTCCCAGGCTGTCCAACTTATTTACCAAAGCAACTAGTCCATCATTACTACTATTGCTTCTAATATTCCTGCTTGTCGTGCCATTTTTGAGAATGGTCAGCCATGGTCTGAATTGCTGTGAGAGCTTGGGCCGGTGTCATCCCAGGAATTGGTCCCTGCGAATCAAGAAGTTGACAGTTCATAGTGCTTAAACCCTTATAAAAGATGTTTACCTTTTGATGACTATTGATGTCATGAGTAGGGCAATTGTATAGCAGATCATTATATCGCTCCCAGGCCTGTTATATTGATTCGTCTCCATCTTACTTGAAGTTGTGAATATCTTCAAGCTTTGGATAAAGGCCTTTTTTAGGAGATCCTAGGTATTGATAGTTCCTGGGGCGAGTCTGTCCACCCATCTTTTTACGGCTCTGGTAAGGGTAAAGGGAAAAACTCGGAGCAAGACTGCGTCTTTAGAGACTTCAGGAATATTGAATAAGATAACGATGCTGAGGACCCAATCAATATGATTGTGAGCATCCTCATTTTTGTTCCAAGAGAAAGTGTCTTCCCATAATTCGCGCATGAATTGAATCTTGATTTTGAAATTGACATTGCCTCTGATTTTAGGTTTAACCACGCCCGGTGCCTGGTTTTCTCATGACAATTCTAAGTATTGTTCCATGGTGAGAGTATCAACGTCTACTCCTGCCATAGTTCCTGCAGATATACAGTTTAAGGAAAGAAGAGAAATAATGAAATAATCAAACTAATTCTATTTTTTAGCTCTCCGGCAACGGCGCCAAAAACTTGATGCGTATTTTATTTTAAAATATATTTTTCGCAAGTTTTAAATTTATAAAACTCGATCTACCTGACAACGCACTAACGGGCAGAGAACCTGATCATGGGTAGTATATAATGGTAAATCGTAGGTCGTCCCAAGAGCTAAGTTGTAATTAGTTTTAATTTGAAATGTCACGTTTTTGAAAATAGTTTTTTTGAATTGATTTGAAATAAATAACAATAAAATTAAATATTGAAATTAAAAGATTTGGAGATATCAGGAGAGAAAACGTGCTAAACTAGTTACTTCATTACTACTGTTATAAAAACATTTTCCTGTGCAATGTCAAACTATGGTTTCATTAGTGGTTTCTAAGGTCGATAGACTTGAATAGGTATATTTAGTCTATCCTATACTTCCCGCGATTTCGACTCAGTCCAAATCGTATAGGAGGTAGGATATCCAGGTTGCAGTGATTAATCCTAATTATTCCCAAAACTGATCTAATAAACTATAAAGATTATTAATCCCATCTGAAAGAGTTCTTGTGCTTTTTAAGTATATTGAGTGATAAGTGAGGAGACCGGTTAGTTCCTACACTAGGGATGGAGTCATAGATCCGCCCCTAGTACCCGATGGATCCCATATTGACATCATAATCTAATAATGAGGCAAGCAAGGTCCAAACCACCCGTACTACCAAAATCCAGGGTTACACGATAGTCAAGGAATATCTAACGAAACCATAATCTAACAGGAAACAAACATCATAACAACAATAATTACATAACTAGGCCAACACTTTAAGTGCTTAGCCACTCATAGTAACGAAAACACAACAAGAAATAGAAGTAATCATAGATTGAATGCTCATAATTCTTACAGTATTCGCATTTGAATGATTAAATACAAAAAGTAAGTAAAGAGTGATCTCCCTTGGACTCTAGGTGGAATTATTTGAAGGTTGGAAGCCTTAGTCGCCTCTCTAATTGGTTGTGAAGGAAGTGATGTCGGAATAGATTGAATGAGGCCTCTATTTATAAGTATCGAACCTGTTACGGCGTAACCAATAAAGGTGTTACGCCGTAACCTTCTTAAATGGCATTCCATATTTAAGCACTTGTTACGGAGTAACCCGATATGGTGTTACGCCGTAACCATCAAATAATATCCATAAGTACGTGATCTTCATTCCATATTTGTAGATCTTAATGGTTACGACGTAACCATATGGCTTGTTACGCCGTAACTCTATCTATAGTAAGATTTCCTTCCAAATTCATGTTTATGGCGTAACTAAATATGGTGTTACGCCGTAAAGCTGTCCTTGATCTTCGTACTTGCTTAATATATGTTACGGCATAACCATATTTGGTGTTGCGCCGTAACATTCTCCAAATAATTACACTTTGAGTCCATTTTCCCTTATTTCTTGTCACTTTCCTACATTTCACCTGAAAACTACAAAATGATAGAAAATATCTCGTTTTTGAGTGTTAGTGAAACATTTGCATTTTGTTTAGTAATATCCTATTTTATGATAATAAGGTATAATCGGGATTTTAACAAATATTGTGTAAATCTTCAATAAGAAAGGAAAATATGTGTTTCCCCTCTTTTCCTTCATTTAGGACGGCCCCTATGGGGTTTTATTTTACCAAATCTTTTATTTTTTAAGCATTAGATTTATTTAGGAATAGTGTGGGTAGGAATAGAAACCCACCCTAGAGAGCAATATATTTTTAATTTTGCAATGAAAGTGTATTTGTCTCCCTCTCTGTTTCTCGTCTTATTTGCCGGCATATTCATCATCTAATACATTATTTCGTCATAAACTGTACTCCTTTAATAACTTGGGAATTAATACCCATAGAAGTTTTGCAAGGATGAAGAAGGTTGGGGGGTTCGGTAGGTATTATTCAGGTTTCTTTAGTTTTCTCACCACGTTTTGGTGTTGCTGTGGTTTGTAATTCTTTGGTGTTCCTTGGGTACAATTCTCTCTTCGGTGTTCTTGGTGGGGGGTTATTGTTCTTGTATACTCTTATCTTCCGTAAGTAATTTCCGTCGGTCCCTTGTGTCATTCTGTGTATCTATGATTTCAATATGTCAGGTTTCTATATTTACAAACCTAATAGATTGTGTATAAGAAGTAAGCTGTTCTTTGTGTTCTTAATTTTGTTAAAAAAATTGTGGAGGGACTTAATCTTGTTTAATATATGGTTGTATAACATGTTTTGAAACCGTTAGATATCATTAATGGTGTAGTTAATAAGAAACTACAAGATTCGAAACCTTAGGGTTTGTTTTGATTGGTGAAAGTTAGGGTTTTATGTTTAAAATTTCTGGGCAGAATTTTAGTCATGTTCAACGGGGTGTATCTTGATAATAAAAACATGTTTTAACATGATTCTTGAGCCTAAGTTCAAAATCTAGGAGTCTAGTTTCTGAAAATCCAAGGCTCCATGGACTAATTGGAGGTCGGGAAGGTCGATTTTTAGATTTTATAAGATTTAGTGTCGAATCTGGAATTTCTATCTGAAAAATTCAGTAATAGTATTTGATTTTTATTTCTCAAACCTTAAGGAGTTAGCCTCTAAAATTTGATTTGGTAAATATTCATGATATTAGCTACATCTATGATTTGTTTTAGAATTTTTTGAGTTGTCTAAGTAGGGTTTTTACGCGTCAACTTTTCGAAGGTTTTGTCAGATCAATTTCGGGATCAGTTTTGGTAACAAGGGTAAAAGGGGTATGTAAACTTGGAAATAAAATCAACCAAAAATCAGGGATATATTAGACATATATGGGAACCTCTGTAATTTTTGGTATATTTTTAGAAGGTGTTTTTATGGGTCTTTTAAGCTTGGAAACTTACCTTAAAAACTGGACAGATTCTGAAAATTTAGGAAACCCTAATTAGGTCACTTAAACTCTATATATGGTAAGATCAAGTGATAAACTTATAAAATAAAATGGATAATAATATGTACACAGTGGATTTATTGAATGATTCGTGAAGAGGTTTTGATCTTTTGTCTTCGTGTTCGTTCTCTCCGTTTCTTGTTTGTTAAGGTACAGATATTCCGTCCTTTTAGTAAGGACATCTCATGACTTAATTCTCATTGGTTTTAACTACTTTGATTCATTTGATATTCCGTCCGACTTGCTATCTGTTCTAGTGACTCATGGTATTCATTGATATTTTATGTTTGATTGGTATTCTCATCATGCATTCCTTTTATCTTTGTTTGAATATGTATATTAGATCCGTTATCTTGATTGAATTAACTTGGTAAACTCGTTTCAGTTTGGCTTAAATCTTATCCCGAGCCTATTTGAACTTAGTCATGGAGGTACCATGACATGTCATGATGCACCAATGGCATGCCACTATCTGTGGCGGGTGTGATGTGTCACGGCGTATTCCCTTTTTAATGATGGCCTTTGATTATTATTAGCTTACATTTATGTACACTCGTAATTGTACTTGTGTATATGGATATGACTTTGTTTTGCAGGGAGCGTATGGATGCATCCTATGTACTTTGTTCCGTTCAGTTTAGGTGAATGGTTATAAATGTATGTGTGCTATACACCCCATATCACATTTGGTACATCAGGGAATGCATACCTGTGTACATTTGATTATGTGACTATTTGATTATATTTGTTTAGGGTCTATTCATGTATCATGTTTTGACATTTATCTAAGCTCGTAGACTTTCCTTTGTCGTTCTAGATTCTTATTCATTCGATTCGTATTTCATATGATATTTGTTTAGCAGGTTCTCATGATCCGTTTCATTTATTCTTTTGTCTTTTTCCCTCATTATTATTATATATGCTTTATATACCCTTAACACCATCTTTCCATTAGCGTTAGCTCAGCGCGTTTTCTTTTCCTGCGGAAGGTAATAACGGGAAGCTGGGGATTAGAGTGTTGAGAGTAGGAAGCTCTAGGGACCGACCCTTGATAGATTGCCTTGTTTGGATTTATGTTTAAGACTTATTTCGTTAGAAGATCTCTTTTCATTTAGACTTTGTTAGAATTTAATACTTTTGGAAGTCTTTTTGTTTCATGACTTAGTATTTTTATTTATTAAAGTTCTTCGCTTGAGTTTATATGTTTTTCTTTCTAATATGATCCCATAATGTGACTCTTGGTCTCTTTATCGGAGCGGGATGTTACAATTATGGTATTAGAGCCAGGTTATGCCTTGTAGAACCTAGGTTATGACCTGTGAGGATTGGGTAGACATTAAGGTTCCTTTGATATGATCGCTTCTTTTCGTATTTTGATCTTAACTTTAAATTGTCTTCGTTGTTTCATTCGTTGACCGAGTATTTTCTTTGACCAAGGATCAGGCAGCTAACTCTTCAGGTACCGTTTTGGGAACTCTCTTCTTGAATGGTCATGCTGTTCTGTATTATTTGATAAGGGTGCAACACATTCTGTGGTTTATGTTTCATTTGCTAAACACCTTAGCATCTTCTCTACGCAACTTAATTTTACCTTATAGATATCTACGCCTATGAAAAGTCTGACCACGAATATCAGAACTGTCCGCTTCATTTTGATGATAAAATTAGTTTTGTTAATTTGATTCCCCTAGGAAAAATGAGTGACTTCGATATTAGTCTTGGTATGAATTGGTTGACTATTCATCGCGCCCCTATCGTTTGTCATACCAATAGTGTCATCTTTGGTAATCTGAATAACCCTGAATTCATCTACCTATTTCATTTTTGATTTCAATTTCGAGGACGAAATTTTCTTTTTAGAGAGGAAGAGTTGTAAAACCCAAAAATTTGGTTTGCATTTTATTGTATTCGTTTGATATATAAAACTAAGTTAAAATAATAAGAATTTTGACATTTAAAAACCTTATGTTATATTATTGTGTATTATCAGTTATTTAATCTGAGATATATAGTTTAAAAAAAGATATATATAAATTCCTAATTTATATATATAAAATCCGCCCCCCCTCTAGAAATATATTTTGATTTTGTTATTTTATTTATGTACTTTCCTTTTGTTTATAAATCCTATTTTATAAATAAGGTAAAAGGTTTTCAGCAAATATTTTGTTATCCTTAAATAAATGAAAAGTTGAAAATATTTTGTTCTCCCTTTTTTCTTTTATTTAGGCCGGCCCCTATGGGGTATTATTTACCAAAAAAATTTATTTTTGAAGCTTAGCTTAATTTAGGAAAAGAGTGTAGGAAAAAGGAGATCAAATCTTTTAATTTTGCAAGAATGTTATTTGTGTCTTCCCCTCCCTTTTTCTTCTTATATAGCCGGCCATATTCACTCATTTCCACCATTATTCTCTCAAAAACTTTACTCCAAAAACTTGTGTATTCATCCATAGAAGTTGCAAGGAAGAAGAATGTGCAGGTGATTCGGGTTGGTTATTCAAGTTTTGGTGCTTGTGGTGTATTTCTTTGGTGTTCTTGGTACAATTCTTTGGTGTTCTTGGTGTGGTGTTCTTGTTCTTGTATCCATCTTAATCTTTGTAATTATTCCATGTCCCTTGTTTCATCTTTGTTTCTTGATTCAACATATGAAGTTTTCATAAACCTTAAAAGATTATAATGAAAAATGTGTTTAATTCTTGTTAAATTGTGGGCTTCAATCATGTTAAAATGTGTAATAACATGTTATGAAACCCTAGATATCATTAATGGTGTAATTAATAAGAAACTACAAGATTAGAAACCTTAAGGTTTGTTTTGATTGGTGAAAGTTAGGGTTTTTATGTTTAAAATTTATGGGCAGAATTTTGGTCATGTTCAACGGGGTGTATCTTGATAATAAAAACGTGTTTTAACATGATTCTTGAGCCTATAAGTTTATTTATTGGTGTTAGGTTTCTGGGAAATTACGGGATCTGACATAATGGAGGTCGGATAAGGTCGATTTTTTTGATTTTATAGATACGTGACGAATCTGGACATTTCTATCGAAAAAAATTCAGTAGTAGTATTGATTTTTTATTCTCCAAAACCGTAAGGTGTTAATCCCTCTAAAATTTAATTTGGAAAATCTTCATGATATTAGCTACATCCATGATTTTTTTCAGAATTTTCTGAGTTGTCTAAGTATGGTTTTTACGCGTCAACTTTTCGAAGGTTCTGTCAGATTAATTTCGGGATCAGTTTTGGTAACAAGGGTACCCCAATAAGAGGGTATGTAAACTTGAAATTAATATCAACAAAATCTGGGATTTATTGACATATATGGGAACCTCTGTATTTTTTGGTATATTTTTAGAAGGTGTTTTTATGGGTCTTTTAAGCTTGCAAACTTACCTAAAAATCTGGACAGATTCTGAAAATTTAGGCAAACCATATTTAGTCACTTAAACTCTACTTCATGGTAAGGGGGGGTTCAAGTGATATTACCTTATAAAATAAAATGGATAATAATATGTAATCATGGATTTATGTAGATTCGATGAAGAGGTTTTGATCTTTTGTCTTCGTGTTTGTTCTCTCCGTTGCTTGTTTGTTAAGGTACAGATATTTCGTCCATCTAGTAAGGACATCTCATGACTTGATTCTCATTGGTTTTAACTACTTTGATTCGTTTGATATTACGTCCGACTTGCTATCCGTACTCATGACTCATTGATATTCATTGATATTCTGTTTGATTGGATATTGCATTCGGATTCCTTATATCTTTGTTTGTATCATGATTTAGATCAGTTATCTTGAAATGAATATTGGTAACGCTTTAGTTTGCTTTAGCTTTGCCCGAGCTATTTGAAATAGTTAATGGAGGTACCATGACCTTGTCATTGAGGCGACCAATGTCATGACACTTATCTATGGCAGTGTGATTGGTCCACGGCCGTTCCCTTTGAATGATGGCTTTGATTATTATTTGTTTACATTTATGCTTACACTCGTCATTTGTCTTGTGTAATTTTGGATATGATTTTGTTTTGCAGGGAGCGTATGGATGCATCTTAGGTACTTTGTTCTGTTCAGTTCAGGTGAAAGGTTATGTGTGTGCTATACATCCTATATTAAATTTGGTACGTCAAGGAATGCATACCTGTGTACATTTGATTATGTGACTATTTGATTATATCTATTTAGGGTCTATTCATGTATCATGTTTACACATTTATCTGAGCTCGTGGGCATTCCTTGGTTGTTCTTGATTCTTATTCATTCGATTCGTATTTTGTATGATATTTGTTTAGCAGGTTCTCGTGATTCGTTTCATTCATTCTTTTGTCTTTTTCCCTCATTTTCTATTATTAATTTATGTTCATGTAGCGTTAGCTCAGCCGCGTTTTCTTTTCCTGCGACAGGTAATAAGCGGGAAGCTGGGATTTGAGTGTTGAGAGTAGGAAGCTCTTAGAGGACCGGCCCTTGATAGATTCCCTTTTTTGGATTTATGTTTAAGACTTATTTCATTGGAAGATCTCTTTTCATTTAGTCTTTGTTGGAATTTAATACTTTTGGAGTCTTTTTGTTTCATGAATTAGTTATTTTGATTTATTAAAGTCTTCCGCTCATGCTTTATTTGTTCTTGATATGACCCCATATATGTGACTCTTTGTCTGTTTATCGGAGCGGGAGGTTACGAGGGGTGTTACGCCGTCAACTCGATCTATGGTAAGTTCATTCAAATTCTTGTTTACGGCGTAACTAGATATGGTGTTACGCCGTAATCTTGTCCTTGATCTTTGTACTTGCTTAATTTATGTTACGGTGTAACCATTTTTAGTGTTATGCCGTAACATTTTTCATAAAATTACACTTTGAGTCATTTTTCCCTTGGTATCTTGTCACATTCTGGCATTTCACTGTACTACAAAAATGATAGAAAATATCTCATTTTCGAGTGTTAGTGAAACATTTACAGGTAATATAGGGGGGATGTTCGTGAGATCCTATCATTCTTTTTATTGCATGTAGGCTTTGATCCGCACTTACTAGTAGAACACTTCAATCTTGTAGGAGACAACACATGTATGTTAAATCTGATGTTGTAGATGACTCTACCTGTTTAATGTGGCTTGAGAATGTGAGAGGTTCAGCAAACCTAATTTTCTTGACATTGTTTTTGGGTGTGACAGCAACCTTTTTCCCACTAAGTTTAATTGCATTAGGGCATGTGTCTTGAACATATACCAGTAACTCCTGAATTCGTTGGGCATGCTTACATGCAAAGTCTAACGCATTATCTTAAGGCTGTTTTGCTTTAGCTTGTTTGACTATTCCCTGAAGAATATTAGTTTGTTCCTAAGTGTACTATTTTGCAATAACCTAGGAGCTAAAGGATCTAAGTCTAGCTTGAACATTCCTGAAATAATAGTATTGGCGGATGGTATTTGTGCAGCAATATCAACAATTTCTTTTCCTTTTAATTTTCGTAAATCGTTTTTCAATGATGTTATCACAAAAACCTTATCTTGAATTTGAGCTTTTAAATCCTCATTTTTAGCACATTTCAAGTTTAGTTTATCAATTAAAAAATCACAATGTTCATTAGTACGAACACGTGTCCTTTTGATTGAGTCAAACTGATCTTTAAAAATCTGTTTCACATAATTAATTTCTTTACAAAGACGCTTATTTTCCGAAAGCAATTTTGCCACAATATTTTCCAGTTCCACATTTTTGGTCTCTATTTCACAATAATAATAATTGGCATTCTCTTTTTTAGACTTTTCTGTTTGTTCGAGGTTGATGGTATTCGTAACACTTGAATTTTATGCATTGTAGTTTTCTCTATATTGTATCTTATGTTATGATTAATCATTATGTTGCATTCTTGAGTTTTTGCCATTGTCGGGGTGTGACACAACCCGACCCTATAAAGAAACGGGCTTATCGGGTACGGGTCTATCGGGTACGGGTCTATCGGGTTACGGGTTATGGGTTAGTCGGGTTATCGGGTTACTTGTTAAGAAAAAAAAATTATGTCTAGTAACAAAAAAAATCTTAATGCTATCAAATGGGATGTTAGACTTGAGAGCAAGTGCTTTATAATGTTACATATATGTTGTATCATAGATAGTAATGTCATCGATTTACTTTTTTCATTAACATTAATATTTTTACAAAATAATGCAGCTCATAGTTGATAACATGATTCATATATCCCATAACATTGTTAAGCCACATTTATTTTTACGACCAAATAAGAAACAACTTTTGGTGAGAGTGAACTCATTCGAGTGTAACATTTCATGAAACCATCCAAACAATAGTAAAGCTCAGTTCCTTGCTCCAACCTATAAGACTTAATAATATATGTGATAGAAGATAGAAAACCCCGTGAAGGCTAATTGATTTCCTTGTCTATTTTCACCAAAACAATCGATAATATTTTACAAAGATAGGTCTTTGAGCCCAAGATAAGAATGAAACAGATATACATATCAATCTATAACTAATCATGACTAAGCCTATTGTAATCATACTAAACATAGAGTGGACTAATATTAGAAAGAGTACAATCAAATATGTCGACTAGTATATCGAATAATACGCCCCCGCAATTTGAGCGGGAGGAGGCGGACGCTCAAACTGGATCAAAAATCTTCAAACAAAACTGAAGGCAGTCCATTGGTGAAGATATTGGCAATTCACGAAAGCTCGAGACTGAAAGAGATTACTTGTTTTATTGATGAAACTAACTTTGTTCATGGAGACGTCTTTAAGCAAGCGAAAGCAGAGCCAAATCTTCATGATCCATGACTTGAAAGCAATTGTAGCAACTTATAAAGCGGATAAAAAATCCCAGCAAGATGATATTGTCTTTTTTTTGCTGAGGTAAACTAAATGAAAAGAGAAAAAAATAATTAAAGAGATTTGAAAAGAACGAATGAAAGTAGATAGAAACAAGAGTTGATACTTTTTGTGAATTGTTTTGGTTTTTTTAGGGAATTTAGTTGCGGCTCATGATGGTTGACAACTAGGGTTTTGATAATTGAGATGAGAGATTTGATTCTTTTTGGAGAGGATAAAAGCGGCTCATGACGACCGACAATTAGGTTTTGAGAATGAAGATAGAGAGATTTGATTCTTTTTTGAGAGGATAGAAACGGCTCATGACGACCGACGGTTAGGTTTTGAGATTGAAGATAGAGAAATTTAATTTTTTTTTGAGAGGATAGAAGCGGCTCATGATGGACGACGGTTAGGTTTTAAGAATGAATATAGAGTGATTTGATTTTTTTTGGAGAGGATAGAAGCGGCTCATGATGGCCGACAACTATATTTTTGAGAATGGTGATTTATAGGGTTTGACGGGGTGGTATTGAGGCAGCGGCTCATGGTGGCCGACTAGGTCCTGGATATAACCTGCTCATGATACCATGTTAGAAGATAGAAAACCCCGTGAAGGCTAATTGATTTCCTTATCTATTTTCACCAAAACAATCGATAATAGTTTACAGGGATAGGGCTTTGAGCCCAAGATAAGAATGAAACAGATATACATATCAATCTATAACTAATCATGACTAAGCCTATTGTAATCATACTAAATATATAGTGGACTAATATTGGAAAGAGTCCAATCAAATATGTCGACTAGTATATCGACTAATAATATGATCTTACTGTTGTGAGCTTAACGTATATGAGATATATAAAAGAAAACATGTTCGTGAGCTATATAAAAGAAAACAAGGCGCAGTAGTATTGTATCTTATACATAAAAGAATTGTTGTATGCTATTTATAAAATGAATAAAGAGCCGTGTATGCCTCTAAAGAACAACACTTTATAAATTAAAAATGTGTAAAATGTTTATTATATATCTTATCGGGTTTATTGGGTTGACTCGATAACCCGATAACAAACTAATTAAGACCCTAACCCGACCCTATAAGACTATCGAGTCTATCGGGTTAACCCGATAAACCCGATAAGCTAAATTGGACCCGAATCAACCCGACCCTATAAGGCCTTATCAGGTTTGGGTCGGGTCGGGTCGACCCATTTGACACCCCTATCTATGATTATATCTTTTTAAAAGAACCTAAATCGAGGCCTCAAATGAACTGTTTTGCATATTATTTTTTTCATGCTCACCTAGCAATTCAATATAGTAAACGTTGCACTTAATTCACCTCAGGTAGACAGCTACAATACCTTTTTTGCTGAACAATTAGAAATTTAGAGGTCTCTGTGTTTTCTTTTGAAATCTTAACAATTATATACTTGTATACATTATTTACAGCAGTTTTCTCTCCTCCAAGTGGTGGTGATGGTCTGTCACGCTATCGAATAGATTTTCGTGAAATAGAGGGATATTAAGTTTTGTACCGAAAAGATTCTACGGTGATATTTTTAATCTTTACACTTAATGTTTAACTAGCTTTTCATTCCTACAGCAAATTAGTACTGAATACGCCTTGTTTTATTTTCAACCCGTTTGATTTGTTTCATATTGAGTTGAATCTGTTAGCTTAGCCTATTTGACCTCTTATAGATCATTTATTCAAACATAACACAAACCAAGCGGATGGATAAATCGGTCAAAACTGCCAGCTTTATAAATTTAAGATCGTATTAGAAAGTGTCGTAGACAACGAATTAGGGATGTACTTTCAGTCGGACAAACTTATTTTGTTTGACTATGTCCTTTAAATAATGAATGGCCAACAGAAAGGATGTAGATACCATACTGTTTTTGCAACTTGAAGCACATTTCATCCTTATCTTTTCCCTCATCATAAACATGGCCATTGTTTTCAAGAATTCCCTAAGAAATAGACCATATAAAGAAACCTTATAATTCATAAACTTGTGGAACTAAACTTAAATTCTTGTATGTTGTTCAACTAAACAAAGTAAATGTAACTTTATTTTGAAAGTGTGATAATTCTAGAAATGTGAACCAAACCTTTTTCACTACAAGTGATGTTCTCCTATACTCTTTGATGACATCAAATAATGTCCATTTATTATATCATTTATCCCATCTTTTTTGCCCACTTTTATATAATTATTTCATTATTTGGTGCTTAATTACTTTAAAGTTGATAAATGCAATAATTCAGGAGTGTTTTGTGAAGACAAGCTAAAAGGCGCATAATTTGGAGCTAAAACGAAGATATTTAAAGATTATTGATTTCTGACCAATACGTCGTATCCCACAAAAGAGATACGGCGTATCAGCGTCAAAACTTCATAAGAAAACACGTTTGACCAATTCCTAATACGGCGTATCGTCTATGTTTCCATACGTCATATCCATGAAGATAACTATTAGAAGATACAGTAAATCAAGTAAATTGGGAAAGATATCACTGATTGATTGAGAACGTAACACGCACTCCAAGGAATCCAGCCCAATACGCCGTATCAACCTAGCCAGATACGGCGTATCGAGTCTTTTTCAGACACTATAAATAGAAGACTCAAAAACTAGTTTTCGATGTGCAATATCATATTCTATATGTCATACTCATTAAAGACAAATTTTAGAAGAGAAGATCAGCCACCAAGGTTAAGCATTGACCACGAATCCATAGAAGACATCGTGTAATTTTTACTCTCTTAATCGTTCGATTTTCATTGTTTGATTACGCTTGTATAATTACAATGGTTGTGGGCTAATACCCTCGGGTATTAGCCATCTTAATGAAAGTTCCAATGTTTTTGGTTTTGTGTTTAAAATCGATTTTTTAATTTATTTTGATTGTTTTAATTATGTTTATCACCTCATACTTGTTTATGCTTTAACTGGATCTAGTGATACGGACCAAGTAATCTAGATACCGGGATAGCTCTCCATATCGTGTTTCATACTACTGGACCAATAGGATAACAAATAATGTTATGTCTTTGTCTTTAAATTATAAGCTTAGTTAGACCGGTAGGTGACCCGTTTATGTTTCAGCAATCATGCTCTTAATTGACTGATAAAGATTGGAATAGTGGACTACCAGTATATAAAACACGTCAAACAATAAGTGGGTAAAGTCCCGTTGGGCTAGGGTTTTAACAGGATCACCACTGCTTTGATTCCCTAAATTAGATTGAGTAAATAAAACTAAAGGATGCTTTATGGGATCGTTATAAAGAAGTATTAATCGTGTCTGGTCCTTAGGATGATGTCCCGCCTAAGTCTTGAAGAATGATAACCGCTTCAAGAAAAGAAAATCATTGCACTAAAACAAACGAAAACCAACATTGAACTAATTTAATATGGCAATACAGTTTTCCTATCATTTGTCTTGTACCGCTTTTCTATCTTTCTAATTTTCTTCTTTTATGTTTAATATCTAATTGATGTGATATTTGTTTCCACCAAACCTGTGCCAGTCTCTCAGGCTGAAAAACCCCCCATATCGTAGACCACGTATCTAGCCAAGGTTTAACCCAGTAGATAGACAAATTAAAATACGAATAAGTATGAGGATTAATGTTTCACTCTTAGTGTTCGACACCCTACTTACCACGAAACTCCATCTTGACCGGGTACACTGCTTGTTAAAGTGTTGTTTTAGATTTGTCGGCTAAATATAAATTTAAAACTTGATAATCAAATAATTGACCCTGCACGACAACACATTAGGTTTTTGGCGTTGTTGTCAGGGAGTGAAGTTGTTTAATTCTTATTTATTAGTGTTTTAGTTTAGTTTAAATTGCATATTTGTATGCTTGTTTGTGTGTTTAATTTCCTGCATTGTATATTTTGCATATTGTGTGTTTGTGTGCATTGTTATAGCCTGCTATAACATTCTGAGTTGAATACTAAATACGGCGTATTCAATTTATTGGATACGGCGTATAAATTTTTTCTAAACCAATTCAGCGTATTTGACTCTATCATCAATACGGCGTATTTAGTTCACTGAACACGGCGTATTAGTCCATTTAAGCCTTTTCTTCGTAGCAAATTTATTACAGGAAATGGACGACCCCAACATCACCATGGAAGAGTACATCCAGCTTATGGCTGATAAAGCTCGATGGTGTGATAAGACGTTTAATTGGTAAACTGCTACGTACGGTAAAGTATATTGTGAAGATCTTGATTCTTTCATAGATTTTGAAACAGATTTCCCAGCTATCATCTACAATGATGCATCGACATCAAATCAAAATGTTTCTTCCGAACCAACTGTAAGTATTTACAATGCAATTAAATTTGACATTGATTTTCACATATCATTTTTTGATTCCGAGGACGAGGATTATACTTTTATATATAACAAGGACTCGTCTTCTTATAAATTAATTCTTGCCAATGATTTAAAACCGGAACCGGTAAATAACTATGTTGAAATCAATATTGAATCGTGTTCGGAAACATGATGTTCCAAACTCAATGGATAGTGTTATTTCCATAAGCAAGTACACCACTCCCGTTGAGTTTGATGAAAACTTTGAGACAAATCAGGACATACATCGTAAATTTTTCAAAGTAAAAGATTTTTTCCCAATGATCAAAGTCGTGATTCAAAAATGTTTTCACAAAGGGATGCCATTAATTTTTATTATTACAATTTATATGTACCAATCTTGGCAACCCGATCGACCCCAAATTGTTTTTATAAATATGGGATGACAACAAATAACTCTAATTTAAGCATCATTTTATCCCCATGTTATTAACTCCATTTTGTAATAGTTAATAGCAAAGAATTGTTACTTAATTGTTTATATTTCAGAATTGCAGTAATTATGGAGTAACTGGTGAAAGTTAGCAAAAAGCGCGCATTCTGGAGCTTAAATGAAGATATTTTGAAGATTACTATTCTAAAACCCAATACGCCGTATCCATCAAGGAAGATACAGCGTATCCGTGCCTGCACACACCAAAGACCATAAAGGAATGAAGCTCAATACGCCATATCCAGAAGAAGTCAATACGTCGTATTGAAGATATAGTATGTGAATATTCTGGAAGATATCAAGCGTGGGCCCTACTCCAAGAAATCCCCAATACGCCGTATCCAATCCTTGGATACGCCGTATCAAACCGACTTCTAGACCTTATATATAGAAAACTCAAAAACGAGTTTTATGTGTGTGCTAAATCATATTCTCGATACCTAAACCATAAAAGTCGATTTTCATAGGAGAAAAAGAGCAGAAGAGGTCGAGCAATGTTATCAACTCCATAGAAGACATCGTGTAATCCATATACTTTAGTAATCGTTCAGTTTTTGGTATCATTCATTCACTCGGTTAGTTTACCTTGGCTAAGTAATTGCTCTTGTATTTATTATGACTTGTTGAAGGCTAATACCTTCGGGTAATTAGCCATTTATTATGAAGATATGAATGTTTGGTATTTGTTTATCTTGATTTCTTGATTTATCGTTGAATGCTTATTTATGTTTATCAATTCATACTTGTTTACGCGCTTTTGTATATGACCTATCATTCAACTAGATCTAGTGATACGGAACAAGTAGATCTAGAGTCCGGGATAACTCTCCATATAGTAATTTAAACATCTAGAATCATAGAGATCACAAAAACTGTCCTTCTAAGTCTGTGCTAAGATACGCATATACGTAACATTAATTTGGATATTGCCAATGTTTATTGATCGTGATGACTAACGTGACCTAATAAATCAACAAGTAACGTTCTGATTCCATTTGTGATAGTTGGACAATGACTACTAGTGTATAAATTAATTAACGTAAGTATGGGTAAAGTTCTTCTATCAACTAGGTATAACAAGATCACCATTGCTTTAATCCCTAAGATAGATTATAATCAGCAAAAAGGATGCTTTATGCGATACTTTAATTGTAACATAATTAATTGAGTCCTAGGTCATAGGATGATGTAACGCCCTGTTTACAACAGCCTTAAATTTCTAATGAGTTCTAGCAAGTTTTAGTGGTTGATTTAGTCATTTTCACCCTAGATCTACGCATGCATTATCACTTTTATTACTTAATCATCAAAATAAAATACATTTATATATAAATTTGGAATGGAAAATAATACAAGAATAGAAAGATAATAAAATTTATATGATTTTACCACAAGAAAAATGGTGATGATGATCAAATGATCAAAAGAAATATACAAGACTTCACTTCAAGTTTGATCTTCACCCATATTATTTTAGATCACCATTTTTATTATCCATTGCATGTCGTATATTTTTAGTGGAAAATGTAGGAAATAACAAGGGGATTCGGAAAATATAAATTGTTCGGATTGCATGTACTTTTTCCGACGGCGGTGACTGGCGGCCGACGGCGACGGTGGCGGTTTCCGGTGACCGGAAAAGTTTTTCGGTGGTGGTGGTGGAGCTAGAGAGAAAGTGTGTGTTTTATTTTATAAAAATGAAGGAAATGAGGAAGTAAACTTCCTTATATATATATATATATATATATATATATATATATATATCTTGCACTAGTTTGGACTTTTGACAATAATAATCCTCCCCTCTTTTCAAAAATTAGTTTTTGACACATGAACTTTTTACTTAAATAAAAATCAACTATCGTGGCTCGGGATTAAACTTCCGAGAACATTTTTATTTTCCGTTACACTTTTATTTTAATTTCTAACATTTAATAAAATGTGTACATTTTAAAACATTAGTTCGGCTCAAGACAATGAACAAAGACGACGTTTGTAAAAATAATAAAATTTCAAATTTCCATTCGAAATAAAATACGAAATAATTATTTACGACAAATAAAATTTTAAATGTCGACGTTTGTTTATGAGAACTTACAAAATAAAACGAATGCAACAAAATTATTTCTACGGCATTTTTGAAAATATAAACGTCGATGCCTTACGTAGAATTCGCCGGTTCTTTGTAAAAGTCGCGTAATTTACGAATATAAGCCCTAATTCTCCCGGTTAGTCGTGAGTTCATATCTCAACATAAAAATGAAAATTATAATTAATACTCAAGAAATAATAACGATCTGAAATTGGCGGATTGTCACAAGTAGCTAGACTTAAAATTGATAACAAAGATCAATTTGAAATGAAGGACAATTTCTTAAGGAGCTTCGAGAAAATACATTTAGCGGTTCGGATAATGAGGATGCAAATGAGCACATTGAGAAAATTCTCGAAATAGTTAACTTATTCCATGTTCCTAACATCACTGTGGATCAACTAATGCTTCGAGTCTTCCCTATATCCTTAACTGGAGCCGCAAGTCGTTGGCTAAGAAACGAACCAACTGGCTTGATCAAAACTTGGGAAGATCTTAATACTAAGTTTTTGAACAAATATTGCCCACCTGGTCGAACTGCGAAGAAAATGGAGGAAATCAACAACTTTCAGCAAGAGTCAGATGAAACCCTTTTTCAAGCATGGGAGCTCTTTAAAGAACTCTTGATGAAGTGTCCTCAACACTATTTGACTGAGATGCAGGAGGTAATTTTGTTTTGCAATGGGTTGGATATTCCGACACGACAAATTCTTGACTCAAGAGGTGTCATTCCAACTAAGACTGTTGAAGATGCTAAAAATGCCATCCAAGAAATGACTGAATACTCTCAAAAATGGTATAATGGAACATCAAGAGGAAGAAGTACTGAGACTTCTGACAGAATGGCTGCTATACAAGCATAATTGAACAATCTAGGAAGAGAGATCAAGAAGGTGAATGAAAAAGTTTATGCTGCTCAAGTCGGATGTGAACAATACAAAGGACCCCATTACACCAAAGATTGCCCACAAAAAGAAGAAGGGAAAACCCTAGAAGAAGCTTACTACACATAATTTGGTAGACCTTTTCAAGGAGGGGGATATAGAGCAACAACTCTAGGGTACTATCAAAGGAACAACGCAAATCCTTTGTACCAAGAACGAAGGCAATCTATGGAAGATACCCTAAGCAAATTCATGAGTGAATCAGCAAAGAGACACGAAGAAAATTCCAATTTGATTAATGAAATCCGAGCTACGAAAGATGCTGCCATAAGAAACCAAGGAGCATCAATCTGATTTTTTTGCCCAACCACTTAGGTATTTGGGATTTGGATAGAGTTCTAAATAAGACACATCATGCGGAGCGTCATGTGGAACCGAAAGAGGACTATTTTGAATCACTTGTTGAGCTCCACTTTTGTGCGCAATTGAAGCACAGAGATAACTATAGAAGGTCTTGGTCAGATGGTCTCGAGTCATATTACAACGAGTTTGTGGACCAACTAGCGAAACTGAAAATCAAGAAGCCCGTACCCAGATTTCTGGATTTCAGAAAGAGCAAATAAGACATGACGACGAGATTGTTCTTGCTCGCGTCAGGATTTCTACTTTAGTGATTACTCATAGACGGATATCCAGATTGGCCAACCGATCAATATGTTGAGTCTCTGGAACAAGATAGTGAAAACTCCTAGAACCATAAGGGTGGACCACCAGACTACTAGACTAGATCATTTACAGCTTTTGTTTAGATCCAACCAATGTATGTGCTGGCATAAATTTGATACTTTTCAAATTTTAGTTATGTAATATATGTAGGACGATTGTTTATGACTTAATACAGTGTGTTGCCATTATACCTGGTTGGTTTATGTACTGATTTAGGTTATGTAGATGTTGTCTATCTATAATCTTTTTGTTTGTTAATCTATATCTTTATCCGGGATTCCTATGGTTCTTTTACCACCCGGTTTTCTCAAAACCTTTGTACCTATATCATGAATATGATTAAATGATAAGATATGAAGCATACGATTTCACCTACACCACCACCAGACTAGCCTTTGATAAGTTATCTAAGTGGTCAGAAACCACTGAAAAATGAATCAGTCCTCAAGAAACCTAATGAGTTATATGCTTTTTAGAGTGTCGATTCCAAAATTTTCCGTTATATCCTGCAATGTAATATCAAAGAATGTGTATTTCTTTGTTAGAACTTGTATCAAAATAAGAATCCATACAATGATATGTCAAATAAATTCAATATCACTATATATGAAAATTTTAACAATGACTTGTGATATCATTCTTATTTTGTGTTATCTTGTAAATGTTGATAGAATGGCTCCCAAGAGGACATCAACATCTGCAGCATCAGCCATGACTCAGGCCGCCATCAAGAAACTAGTTACTGATAGTGTTGCCGCAGCTCTAGAAGCACAAGCTGCTACCATGGCAAATGATGACAATACCAATAGGAACACCCGACAAGGTGAAACTCATGTAGCAAAAAATGTAGCTACAAATAGTTTATGAGCTGTCAACCTTTCAATTTTAAAGGTACGGAAAGCGCTATTGGCCTCATCCGCTGGTTTGAACAAACTGAATCAGTATTTCTCCGTAGCAACTGTACCGAGGACTGAAAAGTGAAATTTGCTACTGGTACTCTAACTAAAGAAGCTTTGTCTTAGTGGAATTCATTCGCCTAGCCTATTGGAATAGAGGAAGCCTACAAGATCACCTGGTCTGGATTTAAAAAGCTCTTAATAAAGAAGTATTATCCTCGAACCGAGGTTAAGAAAATGGAAAATGAATTTTACAATCTGACTGTAAAAGGGAATGATCTCAAGAATTACATTAGAAGATTCAAGGAATTAGCAGTTTTATGCCCAACTATGGTGCCAAATTCTGAGAAACTCATGGAAGTCTTCATCGGGGGATTACCCAGAAGTATTGAAGGAAATGTTACCGCTTCAAAGCCTCAAACTTTATAGGAAGCTATTACCATTACCCAGAGGTTAATGGATCAAGTAACAAAGCACAATTTTGTGCAAGGAACCAATGATCACAAATGAAAGTTTGATGATAGAAGAATCTTCACCAACAACAACAACAACAGAATAAAAGGCAAGAAACCTTTAGGGCTTATGCTGCCACCTCAACTGAGAACAATGGGTATGCTGGAAACTTTCCCTTGTGTAAAAGATGCGCCATGCATCACACAGGACCTTGCACTATCAAGTGTCAAACTTGCAACAAGGTGGGTCATCAGACCAGGAACTGCAGAAACAAGGGGTCAGCCACTAGAAGAAACCTGCAGCCAGTGTTAGTAACTTGGCATGCCTGTGGAGAAAAAGGGCATTACAAAAATCAGTGCCCAAAGGCAAACAACAATGTCCACAGAAGAGCATACTTGCTGAGGGACAAGAATGCTTACCAAGACCCGAATATAGTCACGGGTATGTTCCTTCTAAACCAACATCTAGCAAGAGTATTATTTGATTCAAAGGCCGATAAAAGTTTTGTATCCATATCTCTTACTTCTATGCTTAATATCCCACCAATTACACTAGATACTACCTATGACATTGAAAT
>BQNB010106364.1:3111-21319 GCA_026074375.1 Tanacetum coccineum | reverse complement strand
AAGTGTCTATTTACAGGTGAACTTTGTTTTGAGAAACATTTCTTTGGACTGTTAAGATTCACCTGTGAAAGTTTAGGGCTGGTATTGTATGAAGTCTGGTTTGATACTGGTCTATTTACTCTAGCAGTATTAACATGCACGCTACCAGAATTAACATTTTGCTTGCCAGGAGGCTTTGGCTTGTGATAGAAAAGCCACATTATCAGATGTAAGGGAAGAAGATGATGTCTTTTGGATGTCTTGTTCAAAGATACTCAGATTATTGTATAAATCATCTATTGACAGCGTGTCAATATTCTTCTTCGTTCTCATTGTCATGGCTAGACTGTCCCACGCAGGAGGAAGGGATCTCAAAAACTTGTGATTTGTATCTTCATCTGACACACCAGCACCAAGGGCATCCAACTGTGATAGGTTTTTCTAAGCTTTCCTTAGATGTGATAGTAAATGCCTCAAACTGTTGTTTCAAAATAGCTTTTTGCATTTTCTTCGAGTTAGCATTACCACTAAACCGTGTCTTGATGGCTGCCCAGATCTCTTTGGCATCATCCATGCCATGAAAACGTCTGAGATGATCTTTTGGAACAGCCATTAACAGTAGTGTCCTTTCTTTCCTTTCTTTCTCATCAGCAAACTGTTCTTCCTGTGTGGTTGGAGGAAGAACCCTGTATACACCATCCTTTCCTTTGGTGACTCGCTTCTTTGAGTTCCCATTCTGAATCATTTTCCAGAGCTCATTATCTATATACTCAAGATAATGTTCCATTTCCATCGCCCACGTATCATAATCATCTTTTTGAAGAACGGGCAGTTTAATGTTTGAAAGTGTATTTGTGGTGGATTATTTTGTGGTGTGTTTAGCATGAGCATCTCCTTTGATTGATGCTGTACAGATCCATCCAAAGAAGCATCATCATGAAGAGAAATTTCCTCATCATCATGAAGAGAAAAATTATCTTATCTCGGTTGAGACATGATTTATTGATTTGGTGGATAAAAGTTTGACTATGGTCAAATCTTGTGCAAAGTCCCTTTAGTGGCTCTGATACCACTTGTTAGGTCCTTATAAACGAGGATCTGAATGACCTGGGAACACTAATATCCTTTTGAATGAATCCAAAAGATACTATAGGAGACCAATGACTATGAATATAAAATATTGACGCGGAATATCAATTACTTATACCAAGACAACACGAGAACTAATTACTAAAATTGCTATTACTATAACTATTTGATTGTGAATACACATCAACTCATTTTACAAATACATAATTCAATGTTCCTTTTATAGGCTTTAAAGAACTTTAACGCGTTACGATAATAATACCTTATCTCTTCCGAGCCTTCAACGCAAAAAAAAAAAAAAAAAAAAAAAAAAAATAAATTGATAACTATTACTAAAATTACAACAGACTTAACTGTCTGACCAAGCAGTATTAACTTTAATACTGCCAGACTTAAGTTAATGCTGGCAGACTTAACTTGTTCTACCAGACTTAACTTCTATACTAACAGTACTAACTATTCAGCTATCAGTACTAACTATAACTAACAGACTTAACTTTAATACTAACAGTATTAAGTCTGTTTACAATACTTTCCTAACAGATGATTTGAAGAACGATGAGGTACACGTCTCCATGCAAGTCTACATGCAGGAAAAGGTACTACTCTCTTCCTCGCAGTCAACAACTTATGCGGCCCATTTAGGTGGGTGTGGTAAGGTCGATCGAAGGGAATAGCCTCATCGGGTCGGACAAGAATCGCTGGCCGTCGACGAATCCCGGGTGGGGCAACAACAGGTGCAAGTGGAAACTCAGATGTCGGTGCTATAGGTAAGGAATCCTCTGATGGATCAGAATCAGAAGAAGATGAATAATCCACCAAAATCGAGCACTCCGGCAGGTCAGATGACAGAAACTGCTCCTACCGAACTAACCGGAGGCAAGCATATC
Organism: Tanacetum coccineum; assembly: GCA_026074375.1. Classification (NCBI taxonomy): domain Eukaryota; kingdom Viridiplantae; phylum Streptophyta; class Magnoliopsida; order Asterales; family Asteraceae; genus Tanacetum; species Tanacetum coccineum. The sequence continues at coordinate 19,361 of BQNB010106364.1, read as the reverse complement.
GGATCACAGGTAGCCAATAGAACATCAGGGATAACCAGGATAATAGCAGGAATAGTGCCAAAGAGAATCACTCGTGGGGCATGAGAACCCACACTCTCCTCAGACGAATCTGACGAAATAAAAATAATAGGAGCTACCATGACCCGCATAAGCAAGAGTTTATATAAATCCACTTTATATCAAACCATGTAAGGTGCGTGTAATGCAGAAGAAAGTAAAGATGGTGTAAATATAATCATGGCAAAATTAATCGTTTTATAATTATAGAAGTGTATTATAATTAAGACGCACATACTTATCGATAGTAATTATATATGTAAGCAGGTAAACACGTAGGATCACATACTGGTTATAGACCAGACCTAAATATACTACCTGGTTCTCTATAACCTTGGCTCTGGATACCAATTTGTCACACCCCTAAACGGGGCCTGGACGAAAACATGTGTCCGGGAGCGCGACATCATAATATACATCACACAAGATACAAAGAACGACCTCTAAGGGTACGTTTAGAAATCCAACATCGTTGCATTAAATAAAATAGTTAAAGTTTTACATAGGTTTAGAGATAATACGCGGAAGCGAATAAAAGGTTTTAAAGTTTGACAACGATGTTAACATAGATATTGATAAGTCTTGAAAATTGGTCCAAAGCAAGGCAACACCATAAAGCAAGCAAGATATCCATAAATAAGCACCTAAGAAAAACATGCTAAAACGTCAACATACATTTGGTGAATTCATAGGTTTGAATTTGATATAAGAGTGGACCACAAATTTTGCAAAACGCATGTGACTATTATAACAGATACAATATCACATAAAAAGGCATCTACGTTACGCTAAGCTCATTATACCGAGGCTAAATGTAATGGGAGCATGCAAAATGCTAAATAAACTTGCAATGACGGGTGCCAACATGACGCTTCACCGTATCACTCGACATGGTATACGTCCGTTGATCATGTAAGAGCTACTTACACGGACGGGGATGATTAGTCCTAATAGATCTATTTACAACACTCGCGCTCACTTACCAATCCAAATGATCATAAGTAACTAACGGTTCATGATAACTCATGCATACAAGTTTCAACATTTACTTAGGCAACACGTAAACAAGATTGGGAAAAACATAAAGCATTTGTAGCCAATGTTTAAAAGCAAGCAATGTTTCTCACCCCAAATAGTAAAGCAAGTAGTAAAAACGTGGGGCTATGAACTCACCTTAGCAAGATGAGCGAACGATAATCAGGCAAATGAAAGATGATATAGAAATCTAGCCGTGACCTATATAAATAACGCGTCTTAAGAAAACGGAAAGTGTACTAAATATTGCACGGAACACTTAATATAGAAAGACATCCATGTGTGTTTGTGTTTTGGTTTTATTTAGCAAAAACAACTTAGTGAAATTATAACGTTCTTCGTTGAATCTTGACATTTTTCCAAAAGTCACCATTTATAGAAAGTTCCCTTTTTAGGAAAGATTTTAGTTTCAAGACGTTAATACCGTCCCCCATATTTGTTAAGTTTCCATATTTTCAAAACGCACTAACTAGTCCTAATCGCTTAACTTCTATGTTCGTTTCGCTAAAACATAATAAAATTTACTATTTTTGGAATCCTACCTCATTTATCAATCCCGACATCATTTACATATTTTTATGACATTTCAAATGTTTCTAATCAATAACCTAATGTTTTTATATGTTCCACCAACGTTTAGAAAGTCTAAAAATGTCCAAAAGTGTCCGAAAACCTCATTTTATTTTCCAAACAACACTACGTCAAAATGGTTTTGCCAAAAATGTTTCAAGTTTCATTTGGTTATAACTTGGCCGTTTTAACTCCAATTTAAATATACAATATATGAAAAACTATCTATTCGAAACGAGCTCTCCAAAAACTACTTTTATGCCTATTGAAAACATTCCTAAGTTGACTAAAACCTCAAAACAATTTTGGATCAGCAACTATGTATTTCACAAACGCTTTCAAAAATCACACCAAACTTCAAATATTGCCTAATCAGCCTAAGACTCCATTCACAACGAATCCCAAACAAAACCACACCTAAAAACTAACCTCAATCGCTTTATTATATTGTTTGCAACTCACTTTTCAATTTTTTTCTTTACCTCACCAAGAATCGCAAAGCTATAACAAAAAAGCAAAAAAAAAATAATAAGGATAAGAAGAAAGAGAAAAAAGAAAAAGAGAATAACATAAAAAAGATAAAAACCATTCCCAATTTTCTCGCCCCAGCCCCCCACCCCCCTCCCCACCCCCACATCCATGTGTGTTTGCTTTAGTTTGATTATCAAATCATGACGAAATAAAATCATATAGTTTTCGTTAAATTTCGGTGTTTAACCAAAAATTACTATTTTTAGTTAGTTTCTATTTTAGGAAAGTTTTTAGTTTCAAGACGTTAATACGTCCCCTATATTTATTAAGTTTCCATATTTTTAAAACGCACTACTAGCCTTATTCGCTTAACTTCTATGTCCGTTTCGCTAAATTTTAACCAAACTTACTATTTTTAGTAACTTTATCGCTTTTCCTAAAATATGTTAACGACGTCTTTAAATGATACTAATCAATAGGTATGTGTTACTATATGTTTCGTTAGTGTTTAGAAAGTCAAAAAATGTCCGAAAGTGTCCGAAAACCCATTTTACTATTCACATCAGCAACTATTCATTCGGTTTTGTCGAAAAATGGTTCAAGTTTTATTTGGCCATTTTAAGTCCAATTTTAATGTGTGATATATGAAAATATATATATTTGAAACGAGCTCTCTAAAAACTACTTTTACTCCTAATGAAAACATTTTTAAGTCGCCCAAATCCTCAAAACAATTTCGAATCAGCAAGCACTTTTTGTCAAAAAAAACGCAACCAAAATCCACCCAAACTTCACAATAGTGCCTAATCTAGCCTAATCTCCATTCACAACTAATCCACAACAAAACCACACCTAAGACTAACCTAATCCCTTCATTTCTATTGTTGCAACTCTCATTCAACTCTCATCTCACCAAGAACATAATATTTAACTAGTGAAACAAAGTAGCATCATTATTTATGAAATCTTGTTTTATAATCTTTCAAAAATTAAAACACAACATGAGGATGTATGGATCTTGAACATATAAGAAGAACATAAGTAAACCACAAAGAAAGGTTCAAGACACTTACAAGAATGAAGAACAAGTAGAGAAATCACAAGATCTATACCCCAAAATAATAGATCTATAAAACCCAACAACAAATCTTGAAACCCTAACTTAAATCTTGATGAAAAACCTTTAAACCAAAGAACCAATACTTCAAATCACCTTAGATGTTCTTATAAATGAACCTTGTATGCTTAGATTATGCAAGAAATCAAAGAAAATGGGAACCCTATATGGGTGTTTGTTGGTCGTGGGCTTCAAGAAGAGGAGAGGGAGAGAAGGAAATTTTTGGAGGCTTGAAAATTATTATGAAACCCTAAGTTGTGATATGTGATGGTATTTATAGGTGAACATTAGGTTTAAGGTATGAATAATAGGGTACATGTGACCAACACACACCAAAAGTGTGTGTGTTTGCTTGTTCGGCCGAAACCAACCACAAGGACCATGGTTTATTTTTTTTTAGTCTTGGTTCATTATTAGGTGCATAAGTTGGTCTTGAGTCGGTCAAATGAGGTCAAAGTGTGTAAGTATTATTTGTCTTTGTCTAACTTGAGGATATGTGCATGAGAAAGACCTCTCATGTGTCATTTTCACTACTTACATGCACACATGCATAATAAGACAAGGAAATATGCCTTTGATTTAATTTCAAGGTTCAAGGTGCATTTGGTTTTTTTAGGCGTCCAATATATAACAAGAGGGGAGGGTGAACGAAATATTTGACTTATGAACATGAGATGGACGATAACTAAAGTTTACACGAAAAGATTTCGAGTTTCCGGGGTTCCATTAGGTCAAAAACGCGAAAAACCTAATTTAAACGTTAAGATGTAAAAATAAATATCGAGAGTGATCGTAAACTACGAAACACTTAGAAAAGATAAAATAACTCATATAATATCTAAACTAGTCAAAATCCAAAGTCGAAACGCGTCCGATGACGTTTTTTAGATTTACGAGGGTTAACTTCCCGGTAAACTATCGGATTCAAACGTAACGTATAAAAGTCAGAAAAAATGATCGGAAAAGTTTGAAATATTGACCTGAAATTCTCGAATTTTTTGTGAGGTGAGACAAATCCTTTGAACTAGAAGAGAATAGTGGATCTTGAGTCAAAAATGGTAGCAGTATGTAATCTTTGCCAGGTACTGTCTCCACTCTAGCTTTACCTGCATTATCACATGCTTTTGTACCTGCACTACTAAACCAATAGATTGATCTCTGCAACCAACTGCTTATAATTCATAGATTTTGTCAGTGTATCATTATCAAAAAGCCAAGTTGGTCCACTCCCTGCAACATTAGGTTTATTTTCAAGAAAAGTAATGTGCAAGGTCTCCTCTACTATTAAATACTCTAAATGCATTGCTATTCACAAAGAATCCAATAAAGAATCCCTCATCAGCCTTCCCATCAAACTTACCTAGGTGATCTAAGGTATTGAGAATTGTAACAGGATACCTAAATGGTCTCATAAAGTATAAACTGTGGTGTACTATACATGGAAAAGCTCATAATGAATGGGTCCTTGTTGTGAGCTTAATTACTATACACCTATTTGTCCAAAAACAACATTATTAACTACTGCTCAAGCCCAAAAGGTATAGGTAAACTTTGAATCATCTCAGCAAGTTCTAAGCAACCTCAAATTAGTGTTCTGTTTTTCCTTTCAGCTACTCCATTTTGTTATGGAGTCCCGGCAACACTAAACTCTCTCTTAATACCTTGTTTCTCACAGAACTGATTCATCTCTTTATTCTTAAATTCATTTCCATTGTCACATCTAATTATCTTAACTTTGTGATCTATTAGGTTTTCTATTCATGTTATAAAAAGCTTTAAGGATTGCACTAAAAGTCTCATCCTTATGTTGTTAAAAAGAAAAGCCCAACTAAATCTACTATATGTTCATCCTGACAACTAGCAGTGCAAATCTTTTTCATATACTTTTTACAAAAGTTTAGACCAAACAAATCCAAGTGCAACAGTTAAAAGTTGGCTGATTGGCTTATACAGTCCTTGGTCTACACCAAAGCTTTATGATGCTTTCCTTTCTGACAAGCAGCACATGTATGATCATTTTCAAATTTTTTTGAGGGTAAACCTCTTACAAGATTTCCCCTTACCACTTTGTTCATAGTTTTGAAATTTATATGCCCAAGCCTCATATGCCAAAGATTAGATTCATCTAATGTTGCTTTTGCAAAGAGACAAGTGAGACCTCCTTGAGGAACAACATTCTTTAAATCAACAATGTACATGTTATCCTTTTCAGAACTTTAAGCAAAACATGACTTTCAACAGTTAACTTAATTCGGAGACAAAACAGGGCACATTCAGTATCAGTAAAAAGAACACTATCTTCTTGTCACACATTTGTAAGACCACAGAAGAGGTTAAACTTTAAGTTCCTTTACAAATACACATCTTCAAATATCCACTTTACAGCTCTTAATTAACATTCCCCAATAATTTTCCCCTCCTCTTGGTACTTAAACCTCCTAAAGGCAACAAATCCCTCCATAATTCCTTCATAATCTGAAAGATAAGATCTGTTTCATGTCCATGTGCCTAGTGCATCCACTGTCAATCACTTCCTTTATCCTTCAAATCTTTTTCCTGTGGATTGCCCTATCACATAATGGTAAGAAAATTAGTATTCTCTTAGGGACCCAAGCCATCCGGACTTGGATATGCCTAAGCATCAATATAGTCAATCTTTTAAAGTTCATTTAGATGCAACACATTGTGTCCTGAGACATGGTCTAAAACTTTTTGTTTTGGTCTCCAAACCCAACATGCTGAGGCCTTAACAGCATTAGCCTCATTTCCCTTATTATCACTTACTACTGCTTTTGGCCCAACAGTAGTAACATTTTCCCTAACATTATTAACTTTTTCATTGAAATTACTGTTCTTATTTGTTTTTTTTTTTTTTTTTTTTTTTGATGTAAACTTGTTAAAGGGCCTTCTAACATGTGAATGTGCTCTATTAAAAAACATTTATACTGACCCTTGCAGCAGTTCAATGTTGGTTTTGTGGTAGCAGTAATTAATTGGTCTGGAGTATTAACAGATAACTACAAGCTCTTGAAAGAGTTTTGCCTAGCAGATTAAGAGGGGGGGGGGGGGGGGGGGGGGGGGGGGGGTGTTTGAAGGTCATAGATTTCATTAAGACTGCTCTTGGAACAACTTTCCTTTTGGGTGAGAGGTGAGACCATTCTTGAGATTTGATGATACACCTTTCTAGAATTAATCATACAGGTTTCCTCTACTATTTTATTTTCATAGAAATCACAATCTTTGATCAAATGGTTAAAACTGCCACATATATAGCAAGCTTTATTTTTAAACTCAAAATTACTTCCTAATTTCTGAGTCATCAAATTATTCTAGTTTCTCTTGTTACATCTAGGACTTTGATTATTTTTCCTAGGGTATTCAGCTTGCTTACTGTTCTCTAACTTCTTAACAAACTCCCTAGGTGATTTCACATGCTCATTCGATTTAACAAATTCTATCTTAGCAAAACTAGATTTTCTTTGGTTAGACTTAGACTTAGTCTCATTCTCATCCTCACTGTCAGATATCCAATCTTTAATAAGTGGTTCACTAACAGACTTAGGTTTTGACTCACTAGTCTTAACTTCACTTGTTGCAATTGCAGGCACACTAGTTACTGATTCACTAAAAACATATTCATCCTTATCAGCAAGTACCAAATCAGGTTTAAAGGGTCATGAAGTCCCAGTATAGGGAGGTGGAACTGCATGATACCCTTCACTTATCATTCACCTGACTACCAAACATTTGACTATCAAGCACTTGACTATCAAACCCCACACCAGTCTTAAACTTATCACTTACTTGAATCTCTAACAGTTTGCTTAGATTTTTAGATAAATTTTCAAACTTTTCTAAGGTAAGTTTTAAATCATCTATTTCTTTTTCAGTCTTTTTAAATTTCTTTCTAAGCTCTGTTAGAGCATTATCTCTCAATAAAATATCAAGTTTTAAAATCTTTATGTCCTTTTCAAAAACAACCTTATTCTTTTATAACACACTAGTCTATGCCTCTACAATTCCTAGACCTGCTTTATAAACTCCTACTTTAATTGAGACTTATTAAATTTTTTTGTTAGATTATCATAATGTTATTTGAGAGTTTCATAAGATTTTAAACATGCTTTAGAACAAGTTGATACCTCAGTGTCTGAGTTTGAAGAACTTGAAGAACCTGAAGAAGTATAAGCCATAAGTGCAAAATTTGTAGGTCCTTCTTCAGCCTGGTCACTCCAATCATAGCCAAATCCATCACACTCAGATACTAAAGCATTTGAAGTAGTTTCCTCAATTGGCATAGTCCTTTTTGTTATATCCCTGTTTCTGTTGTCTTGCTGCTTAGGAGCCCTATACTCCCTAGCAAAGTGACCTCTTTTGTGGCAATTATAGCATTCCACCTTGGTCTTGTTGTTAGCATTGTCATCTGCCACTTCAAGTTATTCTCCTCTAAATCATCAGGATAAATTTGCTTTAGGTCATCATTGTCTAATTGTGAACTGTTAGACTAACTAGCAAAGAAGGAGTAGATCACTGCATCACTACCAACAATCAACATTTTGGTAAATTAAAGCATTAGCCTTGAGTTAGCATCAGAAACACTCAAGATGCAGTCATAAACTGCTTCATTGGTGCTGCCAGTGCTATTGGAAGATACAAAAGCTATATTTTATGTGTTTTGGCTTGTGCTAGATGACCCCATACTTCAGTTCCATAAAACTTCAATTGGTTTGTACAAGTCAATCCATGCTTAAGATTCTAAATCTGGTTGTTCCTCCAAATCCGAGTATAGTCTCCACTCGAGATGGCATACACTTAATAACTTCAGATTCAATCTTCTCGAGAATAGTTTCTCCATGAATCTCTAAGCTGACCTAATAAGCTTTTGTATCCTATCATAAATCTGATCAAGTCCTTCTGAGCTATTCCCATTGAAATTCTTATACTACTGTTTAAGAAGTGTCTTTTGTACTTTCTTTGACTCCTTATTACCTCCAAACCTCTTCTCTATAGCTTCCATCAGAGATTGACACTTTGGTAGGTGTAGATCTATTTTAGTTGATGTTCATTAAGGGAGAGCCATCAACAGAAGTACCATCATGCCCTTAACTCATTCTTCCTTGCTGAGCTTCTGATCTGCAGTTGTAGGAGGTTCTGGTTTCTCAACACCATCAACCAGATCTTGTTTGCAGAGTGAGCACCATTTAATATTACATCCCAAAGAGCATAATCAGTCATTAAGAAGTACTGTTCAATCCTCATTTCCAAAGCAACAAAGTGCAGCCTGATTGAGCACTAAAAGTTTTAATAGCAGCAACCAATATGAAGATACGGCAAATCCATGTTTTCTCACAAACAAATAGATCTGTATGTGTAATTTTGTTTCTTCTTATTCAAATGTTTCTCAAACAACTCTGATAACCACATGTTGATAACCCACTTGAATAGATCTGCTTAGCTTGTATAGGCTAGATTGTAATGAATAAATCCAAAGACAATTATGGTAAAAACTTTGATTCAGAATATATCAAAGACTTCGGAATCTAGTCTATGATACTAAGAAGAATAATCAATAAAAAAGTAACAAACAAGATTGTATAATACCAATCTTTAAGCCTCAATATATTAATACGAACACCCTTGATAGTGTTAGGGTTATACAAAACCTTAAAGCTATATATGACTATATGTGATGAGATATCAAACTACATACCCTAGGGTCTCCTTTTATACACCAAAGGAACCCTAATGGGATTACAATACGTTTCTATTCTATCTTATCTTTTCCTAAAATATCTCTTTCTTATCACATAAGCAGTACTAACATATACACTAACAGTAGTAATATTCTAACAGTCTTAACTTTTACACTAGCAGTAGTATCTTTTACTCTATCAGTAGTAATGACTTAGAATATTTCCTTCAGTCTTCTTCAACAGTATAAACTATAACCAGCAGCAGTAACTTCATAACTAGCAACAGTAACTTCAACAACACTAAGATGTCTTTTAATCCCAACACTTGGTCCCCTCATGTAATGGCTTTCTACCATAACATTAGCAATATTGGGGTCATTAACTACTCTTTAAAAGCATTTTACACCATAACCTTCTAGACCTCGTAATTAAAAGCACGAAAAGCATGTACTAGCACCTTACATAAGTGTTTGGGATTTTCTCTTTCACTCGGGTGTATAATAAATTATAACAACTATGGAAAACAAAAATTAAACACTCATTACCTGTCATAGCATATAAATTACCATATGCTTGGTAAAGGATCAAACCTCCACCAACGGGCGCAAGTATTAATCATTACTATCAAAGAGGTCTTTTAAAGGGTTGTGGGGTGTAGGTGTAAGATAACATTAAAGGAAACGGAAATGGATGGGATACATTTGAGGAGCGACTTTTGGGTGAATTTAGAGTGGAAGGGTTAGCTAATTATTTATAAGAATACACGCTAGTTGGGTTGCTAAGCCAAAGACTCGGACAAGATATACAAACTCTACAAAACTCTACATCCATCTCTTTATTTTTTTCTTTTCTTGACTCTATGATAAACATACAGAATAAGCAAGTGGCAGCCCGTTCATATTTTCAACTTTTTTATATACATTTATTCGTACACTTTTTGCCCTGATATTGCTTAAACACATAATACATCATGAGGGTTTATAGATACACCCCTACACTTGAACTTACAACACCCCGAATATTTACAATCTAACTAATGACCCGAATATGAGGTGGGATCAACATACATGAGCTTAAATGAGCACTATTAGGGTGATAAATTACTTCTTCCCTAATTCTTCATAAGATGAATACTACCATGAATCCTAATCGTCCCAAAACTGTATTTACAAGGATAAGGACTTAGCAACCGTGTACTCAATAATTAACTTGGGTTAAAACAATAATGTACTAAAGGTGAGTACATACAAGGTAGGCTAAGGCGATTTGGGTGTAACAATTGGTTCAAGGGTGACAATGCTCTTCATTAATAGTCCGGCTTAACAAGAAAATTACAAGAACCGTGAAAAGGATAGGCTCGAAGGGTTGTACTAGGGGTATCCTGCACTAAAAATAAGTGCATGGCAAGGGTGTGGGATAGTTATATAGTCGATGTGACCATAATAACAATTACAAGTTTAAAACATGGGTTAATCCTAGTGCCTCTTTTCTAGCAAATCCTAATACTTACTATGCGGTCTCGGGATGCATCACAAAAACATTTCTAGAATTTAATATACTATCGGTACACTCATATAATTTAATACCGATACCAATGTGTTAGCCTTTAATTAAATATAAGTCAATACAAGAAAGTTATCGGTCTTATAAAGTCAAACTAGGTATTGAATTGTAATAGGCTAGTCGGGTATCAAGCGGGGCTAGATTGTAATATAATATATTCAGTTTCCCCGGCTCAAAGCCCAAGTTTAGCTAAGCATAACCCAAGTAGAAAAGCCCACATGCCACTTATGGCTCAAGGGTATAAAAGAAACCCTCTCCACACATAGAGAGGGTGTTGGTTGCATTTGTCACACTTGTAATCCACCATTTCTCTCTCTAATCTAATATTCCAAGTTTCCTTTTTCTTCTTTTCTTTTCTTCTCATTGCCGGCTCACATAGAGCTCTTTACAAGCTCTTTTCTTCTCTCTCTTTTTCTTTCTTGTTTCCAGAGCTCACAAAGAGTCGTATTTAGGGCTTATTCGGGTTTGCTTATTAGTTGTGAAAGGATATTATAAAACCAACATGTGGTATCACTCACCAAGGGGTGTTTAGATGTTCGATTCAAGGTTTGTATGGCTCTAAATCGTGGCTTATTCGCAGATTATTTAACTCATTTGATCACTTTTCCGTCTTTCTTTCTTTGGTTTTCATTTAAATCGTAGCTTAATTTGGCAAATAAAGCTTACTGTTTAACTTTTTCTTATCTGCTTATTGGTGATTAAGCTTATTCTGCTTATTTAATCTCTTTTTTCTTTCTTTTACTCGAACTGTGTGATTTTCTTGTTTTGATTCGGAAGTGTCAAAGAGTCCAACGATTTCTTTTTAGCTTGATCATCAAACTAGCATCTTAGTTTTACTCATAATTTTTTGAGCTTATTTTGAGCTTATTCCGAGCTTAATTTCACTTATTTCCAATGCTTATTTGTGGTTTCTCTTTTCTTACTTGTGATACCAAAAAACCGGTTCCTAAACAAGAGACCAAATCCGACAATTTGTCTTCACAACACAAGGACAAATTGTTTGTTAAGTAAAAGTGGTTCCTCACATCGATAGAGACACCGAGCGGAATATGTCACAAGTCAAGCGGAACATGTACGTTTGATATTGAAGCGAAATATGCAGGTGTAATTTCAAGCGGAATATGTACGTTTAATATCTAAGCGAAACATGCAGGTTTAATTTCAAGCAAAATAATGTTAAAAAATGAGAAGCGAAATATGTCAAAAAATGAGAAGGCGAAATATGTTGAATTTAAGCCAAAAAATGACAAGTTTTACTTGTCAAGCGAAATATGTTAAAAGACAAGCGAAATATGAGAGTTAATTTTCAAGCGAAATATGTTCAGAAGGTGAAGCGAAACATGCAGTATTGAGTCCAAGCGAAACATGTTAAACATCAAGCGAAATATGCAAGACTGAGTACAAGTGAAACATGTTTAATTACAAATGAAACATGCAAGATTAATTTCAAGCAAAATATGTTGTTTCAAGCGAAATATGCAATTCTCAGTATTCAAGCGAAATGTGCAATTTTTTGAAGCGAAATACGTTTTTTTAGCCAAGCGAAATATGTCAAGTCTACTTTCACGGTTTTTCTATTGATTTTGTAAAATCCCGACAAGTAATCTTTTTCCTTCTCGGTTTTAATCATAGAGTTGTAAAATCCCGTGGAAGTTAATTGCATTCTCTCACACCATAATACAATCAACACTTCATAACACTTAAGATCCTATATCCATTCACAACTTCATAACAATGTCAAATACCAATTTGCGAACTCAATCATCAAGTGTTCTTCAGAATCACACCGTTTCTTCGTGTTCAACTTCTAAAGTTCAAGAGAAGACACAACTTTCAAGAATTAAATGCATGAATATCCTTACCGCAAATTCAGTCACAAATCAAGTTTCTTATAGAAACTTTTACAAGATTTGGTAACATGGCCTATCTTCAAAGAGAACGATTCTCTCAAGACTTGGATTTACTAGAAAATCATCTACCACAAAAATGAGTTTTCTTCTTCTCAGACTGATTTGGCAAGACTAACTTTGACAAAACCCAGAACAAGAACGTTTAAAAATGCTTTCATTCAGAAATCAAAGCGCGTATGCAGAATTGTACAAGATATGATGCTCAATCATTTTACGATGCAATGATCTTTAACATGGATTCCCTCGGGAAATACATGCTTGAGTTAATTCTTCATCAACAACCTACTCCATAATTATTGAAACAAAAGAAGTTAATGAAAACACAAGAAGATCATTCAAATCCAATTCCAGCATTGAATGTTGATTCATTGAAAGTCGATTTAGTTGTCATACAAAACACTTGTTCTGAGAAAGAAGAAAGTAATTCAGAGACTGCATCTAGTAAATCAATAAAGGAATGCAGCTTGAATTCTGAAACAAAAGATGTGCATGCAATCAAATACAAGATGTCAAAAGCAAAAGAAAGATGCATGGCATATTTTTGATCTCTTCATTCACATCTTCAAGTTCTTTCAAAAGATGACTCAACAGGCACTCGCATCGAACATGGTTTCAAACGGGAATTCATGTCACTCTTTGGTTAAGATGTTGATACTTTCACAAGTACAATGCTCCTCAACATAGATCAACTACAAAAACAACCTGACAAAGTGAATTTCAAGAAGCTTGATCCATGACAGCCTTATTTGGGTGGTAACAACCAGTTCTAGAAGTTTCATCGTTTCAAAGTTACATTGGATTCATGAAAGTCAAATGACAACCCATACTTTGTTGAATACACTGGAATCGAGGTTAAACACTTCAGAGATACACAACTCTAACACATGGGTAATGTCAAGAGGTCTGTTGCTGAAAGAACACATCATCAAAGACAATAAGAACGAAGGGTGAATAAAAACAGATGCAGACGCAAGAGAGTAAGGTTGATACGGGTAAAGCATTGGATGCTGATTTGGTTACACATGAAAGCATTAGACAGACTCAACATGCAAGATGACAACAACAGGTCAGGGAATGATACAGATACTGATGATGCAAATATCAGACCCATATATGATGAAGAGCCAATGGCTGAGGTACAATTGACTGCTGAATGTAATATCTTTGCTATCGACAACAGCATACTGAGCAACCTGAAAATCATAAATGAAGGGTAAGGGGGCGGGGGGGGGGGGGAGGGATTAACTAGTATCCTGAAAAATAGTCAAGTTAAAAGTCTTATGCCTTGATCAGCACCTGATAACCAGACAACTGAATACTCAAAACAATCACCTAGTCTGAGAATATGTTAACCAAAAAGACTGTTGCCCACATTCAAAACGATTATTTCAAGAATAAGAAAGCACATTGTATTGCTCTCTGAACTTAAATATCAAAATCAGCATTAAAAAAACGAGGCAACATGGTCAAATTTAGAATGAAACAAGTTAATAAAGCCAAGATTGTGAAAAGGAAATTGATGTACTGAAACAATGAACATCGAATTAAACCTAGTGGTATACTACATACGTAAGGAAGAATGAGACTTTTGAAACAACATTACAAAGATTTTGTAATGAATCTATTAAAAATTACGAGATCTAAGACTACAGAACAGACAACATCTTTGCATGCTAATAATGCTGAATTAAACGCTCAGAATAGGAAAAGGTTTTGCAATTGCTGCTTTTAAAAAAAAAAACTTAAGAAGTTAAAAGAAATAGTGTAGATACAAAGTTTGATAGAAACAATAGTCATGGGGACACCGGTTTTTACCATCACTAAGTAAACCAAACATTTTTTAGACAACCGAATGCGTTTAAAATCTGAAAGGGCTCAAAGTCAAAACAAACGTTTTGGCCTCCCAAGTATGATATGATAAAGAATTTGTCAAAACCAGTCACTCAACATTATTTGCTAAAAACAGAATCCGCCATTGCCAAAACCTGATTACAAGATTGCATCTAGCTTCATACTAGGAATAGTTCAAAAGAACATGCCAAGATTTAATTAAATGAACATGGTTCATAATCACTATCTATGATGTAGCTAAGAAAAAAGAAACTAGAAAGAATAGAATTCAACAACTAGTGTGAACTAACTTCTTGCTAGAATTCAAACCAATGCTGATGATAGCAAACCAAAACCTAGGAGCAACAATCAAACATCTAGGAGTTTGCCTGTATCTAAGAGTAGTCGCGTTACGATAACGGCTGTGCCCAAAGCAGATCACTCTAAGAGTTCTAGTTCTTTCTCAGATTCCAAACAATTTGTTTGTTCTACATGTCATAAGTGTGTCTTTAATGCAAATCATGATGCTTGTATAACAAAACTCCTGAAGGAAGTAAATTCACGTGCTAAGATTCAATCCTATAAGACCAGAAACAGTAACAAACCCGTAGATCAAAAGAGTCATACTCAGAAACCTGGTAGGCAGATCTTTACAAGACATAGGTTTTCTCCAAATAAGACTTCCGCTGTGTATGAGAAAACATCTCCTAGATCTGATCTTAGGTGGAAACCCACGGGTAGAATTTTCAAATCTGTTGGTCTTAGGTGGATTCCTACAGGAAAGTTATTCGACTCTTGCACAAGCAAGGTTGACAGTGAACCCACACACGGTTCAAATGTAGATATCCCTAATATTCATGAAAGCAAACAAACTCTGGATTTAAGTGCAGGTACATCAATCAATGTTCAGAAGGAACAAAGTCTTGATTTAAGTGCAGGTACCTTATGTAATGTCAACAAGGAAAATCTCAGAGTATGGTTGCTGAAAAAGCTGATATCTCAGAAACCATTGTCAACGTGGATTCACAAATGATGATACAAAAAAATGACGTTTGATCACAACAGATCAAGCCTCGAACCTTAATGTCAAATGACGTTTGAACACATAAGTTCAAGCCTCGCACCACAACATCAACAGAAATTCCTAGAGCAGATATGTTAGTCATGACATCAATGATAGACTTGGAAAGTATTCGGTCCTTTGTTCGACGAATAACTCAAATGGAGAAAATCAAGTTGTTTCAAAGTCTTCCGCTGTTACTACTGCTGATGCATCTGATAAACGTCAACAACAACCATATTCAACTTCATCTACTTCAACTCTAGCAATAACTGTCACTGTTGATGGAAACTTCAACTTGTAAATATTTTTGCTTCTCTTTATTTTGATTTATAAATATTTTTGAAAAAAGAAAATACAAAAATATAAAACCAACAAAAACAAAATATAAAATCAGAAAATTTCAAAAATACCAAAAAGAATCTTCTCGACATGTCTCTTGGATTTGATAACATTTACGTACCTAGAAATGTCGATTAACATTGACACGGGTGTGTAAATGAAGTTCGAGCAAGAGTTCAAACGTTTCAAAACATGTCATTTCTAAATTTTCTTTATGACTTATGCATATTTCAGTGCATAACTCGGACCCGAATGTAAAAGGGAAGTGTACGCTTCAATGCGCTTACTTTAAAAATAGAAGAGAAGTCTTCTATAATAGTTTTTATAAATCGTTGAATACAATTTCCAAAAAGAACTTTCAATTTCAAATTCTCTATAATATAATTTGTGGTATTTTTTCCATAAAAAGTGATATTTGTTAAAATTATGTGTTCAACACTCCCCTCCTCGAATATGTTTAAAATATTATGGTACGATCAATGTCATTTTATGTGGATTAATTTCTGAGGGGGAGCTTTTATAAAACAAAGCCTTTTAATGTGTTGGGTACATCTCTTAAATGTCAATTTTATGTATCCAAACACATTTTGTGAAATTAAAAT
>BQNB010106363.1:0-23406 GCA_026074375.1 Tanacetum coccineum | reverse complement strand
ACAAATGATCAAACCTCGTTGTATTGTTTTCAAGCTTTTTGTGGTGATGCAATTATGGGACAAATGTTATATCAATTTCAAAGAAATCAACGAGGTTACTTTTCAAACGACTCATTTAGAGGTCGTTCTCTTGTATCTTGTGTTGTTGTATTATGAAGTAACGCCCCCTGACATATTTCCGCTGCGACACATTTTTCGGGGTGTTACAATAATCCTCACGCATAGGTAGAAAATGAGCAGACTTAGTCAATCAGTCCACAATGACCCAGATTGTGTCAAGCCCGCTACTAGTCCTAGGCAACTTAGTCACAAAATCCATAGCTATCCCTTCCCATTTTCATACAAGAATCTCAGGTTGCTGGAGCAAGCCAGATGGCCTTTGATGCTCAGCCTTAACCTTCAAACAAGTCAAACATTTACTAACATACTCAGCTATATCCTTTTTCATTCCAGGCCACCAATACCTATCTCTCAGATCATAGTACATCTTATCAGCTCCTGGGTGTACAAAGTACTTTGACTTATGGGCTTCATCTATTATCAGGGTTCTCACCTCACCCTTCAAAGGTACCCATATTCGATCTAGTTAGTACAAAGTTCCATCACTTCTCTGTTCTATCATCTCATCTAAACCTTTCTATAATACTACAAATTCATCTACAGCCTCCTTCTGAGCCGCTAGTGTCCTATCCTTGATACTCGACTGAAGGATCATATTCATAGCTCTAACTCTCTTAGGCTTTACTCTTTCCTTTCTACTTAGGGCATCAGCCACCACATTCGCCTTACTAGGATGGTAGTGAATTTCACAGTCAGACCAACAACTCTATCCAGCGACATTGTCTCGCATACTCAACTCTTTCTGAGCACAAAAGATTATGCTGAAGACTCTTATGGTCCGTATAGATGACACTCTTTGTCCCATACAGATAATGTCTCCAGATCTTAAGTGCAAACACGACCGCACCCAACTCTAAATCGTGGGTAGTATAATTCTCCTCATGAATTTTCAACACCTAGACACATAGGCTATCACCTTACCTCTTTGCATTAACATACAACCTAGTCCTATCCAGGATGCATCACAATATACCACAAAATATTCTGGTCCATCAGAGAGAGCTAGAACAGGCGCATTACACAACTTATCCTTCAAGGTCTGAAATGCCAATTCATGTTCCTCACCCCAATCAAAAGTCTTACTTTTCTGAGTTAAGATAGTAAGGGACTTAGCTATCTTAGAAAAGTTCTCAATGAACCTACGGTAATACCCAGCCAATCCTAAGAACGAACGAATCTTAGTCGGAGTTCTAGGGGCTTTCCAATTCTTAACAGCTTCAATCTTACTAGGGTCCACATAAATTCCATTACCATTTATCACATGCCCAAGAAACTGCACTTCTCTTAGCCATAATTCACACTTAGAAAACTTAGCATACAGTTTCTCCTTTTTGAGCAGTTCCAAGACTAACCTTAAATGTTCTACATGCTCCTCTTGAGTCTTAGAGTAGATTAAGATATCGTCTATAAACACTATCACAAACTTATCAAGATACGACCTACAAACTCTATTCATCAAATCCATAAATATTGTTGGTGCATTAGTCAGACCAAAGGGAATTACAGTGAACTCGAAATGTCCATAACGAGTCCTAAATGCAGTCTTTGGTATGTTATCCTCGTGCACTCTTAGCTGATAGTATCCAAACCTAAGATCTATCTTCGAGAAAAACTACAACCCTTGCAGTTGATCAAATAGATCATCAATTCTAGGAAGCGGATAACGATTCTTAACAGTCAACCTATTCAATTCTCTATAATCAATGCACATCCTAAAAGAACCATCCTTTTTCTTAACGAACAATATCGGCGCTCCCCAAGGCGGTGAGCTTGGTCGAATGAAACCCTTGTCTTGGAGTTCCTTAGTTTCCATGACACTCCTTCAATTCAGAAGGTGCCAAACGATAAGGAGACTTTGCTACCGGCGTTGCTCCGGGGATTAACTTAATCCGAAACTCAATTTCATGAATAGGCGGTAATCCAGATAGATCATCTAGGAATACCTCAGGAAAATCTCTTACCACAACAATCTCTTCCTGTTTCTTATCACTAGCCTTAGCACTCATCAACAATCTCGCTTTCTCTTCCGGTCTCTCTCCTACTACTCTAAGCACCTTGCCATCCGGTAGTGGTATCCTTACTACCTTCTCATGACAAATTATTTCAGCCTTATAGTTAGACAACCAGTCCATACCTATAATCACGTCAAAACTCCCAGTCCAAAAGGTATCAAATCGATGTCAAAGACATGACCCTCGATTTCCAGTTTGCAACCCTTAATAACTTTATCAATCTCTACTAGCTGCCCGCTAGCTATCTCAATCTCATATCTGAAACCTAAGTCACTGGGCTCTAAGCCTAACAGAGGTATAAAAGTAGTAGAAACAAAACTATAGTCGGCACCAGAGTCAAATAAGGTAGTGGCAAAATGATTGTTCAAAGTAAACGTACCCGTCACAATGTTTGGATCTTGGCGAGCTTCCTCTGCTCCCAACATGAATGCCCTACCCCTAGCCTGGTTCCATTGGTTTCCATGACCCTGACCCCCGTTATTAGCAGCAACTTGATTTGGACGATTTTCTTTCGGGCCTCGTGCCCTATTCAATCTAGGACAAGCTGACCTGACATGGTTGGTACTCACACACTCATACCATGCCCTAACAGTTGGGTTTCTAGCATTGACATGATTCATGTTCCTCGGCACACCTCTACAATCCCTTGCCAAATGTCCGGGGTGATTAAAGTTTAAGCATGTACGACAAGGTCCACCGGGTACATGGTAGGAGTTGCAGGTAGTACACTTGGGCCAAGTACCCGTATTCTCTCTTCCTACAGGGTTTATAGTGGTAGCAAAAACATTCTCAGTCCTAGTCCTCTTATTATCACCCCTTCCACTCTTATCCTTGCTAGGTTCCCTCACATTTCCTCTTTTCTCAACCTTCTTAATTGATCCATTTCTCACAGCCTCATCAGTCAGTGCACCAAAAATCTGCACTTCCTTCTGCATAGTCTTTGGCTCTGTTGCTGCCACCATCCTGCGGATTTGTGGAGCAAGGCCATACACATACCTCTCAATCATCCTACTCTCAGGAGTTACCAAATATGGAACTAACCTAGCCAACTCATGAAACCTATCAGTATATGCAGCATGGCCAGCCCCGACCATGGTGTGATTCCACAACTCATATTCTAACTTTTGCATCTCATGACTAGGATGTATCATCATAAACTTAAAGTTATTTCATGACATACTAACAGTAGCTTCCCGGCTTAGCGTGCGGATCTAAGAGTTCCTCCACGTTAAAGCCTTACCCACAAATGAACCAGCAGTGTATTTCACTTTTTGGTCAATACTACAACCACTCATATCATGTATAGATTCCATTTTCTCAATCCAACGAGTAAGAACTACAGCACCTCCCTTACCATCATATTCCTTAGGGTTACAAGCTAAGAACTCGTTATATGAACAACCTACCCGATTGCCATTTACTAACACATTCCCCACGTTTTCCTAAACGTTCTCAATAACCACATTACCATTTTGATTTCCAACATTTCCTCGGTTAGTAACCTGAGCCAACATGGCGGGTAAGAGGTTATGCAATTGTTAGGCAATGATCGTCGAGAAGTCGGGTGCACCCCCATTGACTCTCTCTACATTCCCATTGACTCCCTCTACACCCTCATTAGCTCCCATACCTTGATCATTTCCTTGACCATTAAATTCATCAACACGCTAATCATTACATTCCCTAGGTCTTCTACCCCTTCCACTACTACCAACCCGTTCACCCGTTCTCCCTCATAGTGATTCGGCAGCAGGCCGGCCAACACTTTGGGTCCTCATCCTTGGCGGCATTATCTATACGAGGGAGAACATGGGCAACGTTAGGTAAGTGGGAAGACTAATATATATATAGAATATCTTACTATATATAAATATACACATAATACCACCTTATGATGTCAACATCAATTTGTGTGAACGATATTACCAAGTACGAGTAAGTTGTGATATTTTTATAACTACGTTGACCACCGTATTTATATCCGCATCCTTTCCCACTCGTACTCAGTATTGAGCTCACACACCTCAATGACTGACATAACTAAAGCACCAAACCGCGAACACTAGAGGTCTAACTTAATATATCCATATATATATATATATATATATAATTTGCGTAAATTATATATATATATTATATATTATTCTATCATTTATATATAAAGCTACTACTATAGAATTACCAAAACCATAACACTCTGACACTACTTACGGATTGTCCCGCAACATCAATTCTTATTGAACCACACGCGCGAGACCAAGTATGAGTGAGGTTTGTTGATAACGTCTTAAAATTACGTTGGCCACACGTATCTTATATTCGCATCCTTTCTCCCATTTCATAATTCAATTAACTGAGCCCACGCCATTTCAATGAACATACCTATAACTAAGGCAAAACCAAATCCTACTGACACACAACGTGGCAAACCACAAAACTGGAACAACCGCAACACAAGTAAACAAAACAATCCTATATTACGTGCACCTACACATGTACTGTGTGATCTTAGGCTTATAGTTCTACAGGCCCATCTCCAAGCCTAGTTCTCGTATAACCTTGGCTCTGATTACCATAACTGTCACCACTCTACCAACAATGGCGGAAAACTCGAGAATGCAACAAATGTGCTGCTTTCAATTCATAACACAAGATACAAAATAGAGAAACTACTATATTCTCATATAACTACCAAGTGCATGAAGACCCATCAACCTTTGAACAACACTCAAGTGATTCCCTAAATCGCAACTAAATCCACATCTCTATTACAAATTACGAGTCCAAAAACGCACTCACACGGGGATCAAAATCCTAACTTATTCCATAACAATGCGCGCTAAAACTAGAATCAAATTAACAAGTCAAGCAAAACTTTAAACGAAATTTCCACTCGGGATACATCTAAGTCTGCTATCAATCCAGCCAAACTATTCCTCTTTCACTTTCACCTGAAAAAATGAACTGCCAAAACGTCAAAAAAATGTTGGTGAGCTCGAGGTTTTTGACCTTAACCCAAAAGCACTATGCCGATATTTCAACAGTGGGACAATAGTGCAATACTGACAAGTGAATATATGACCAAACATCACTCTAGCACTCCACCGCAAACCAATAACCATAGATTCAATTAACGCACCTAAAAGGGCCCATACACCACTGGAGCGCTAAAATTAGGACAGACACCTACACACAAACCTAGGTAGGCGTACAACAAATCCCTCCAATAATCACACAAATACTAAGGGTAGGCGTACCTATTCCGATCCAATAGAATCTTCACACACACTGGTTAGTTTGCTCAGCGTAAGGTCCCATCCGATCCAAACAACAAGCATCACATAATACATACTCCATTAGTAGTCTCCATAAGCACATATTTTGTCCAAAAACATATACCACCATTTTCCTGCACAGTCATATCATCTTTTCAAAACAATTCAAAACATATTTGAGTATCATTTTCCCCAATCGGAAAAACCAGTAAAAAGTGATATGCTACGAGAACTCACCTTCTAAGAGCAAGTCCTTTATTAGCTTCCCCAACACACTCCAATCACACAAGCTAAATGCAACGTACGAACCCGCTATTTTCAATAATACGACCTTAGTCCACTGTTTATAATGTCCCAATTTAATCTCTACCAATCGAAAACCATTACGTTTGACTGCCATACAGAGTTTTATCAGAGAACGCGTTGTCTCTCAAATGTATACCTCCTAAAACAGTTTTGTTCAGTGGATACCTGTTGACAGACTAAGGTCTCCACAACATATCAATCTCATTCTCTAGTCGATAATACATACTTACACTACTAGCGTAAATAGATAAGTCATATAATATAAATATTTATTCATATTATTAAACTTAATAAATATATTTTCGACATAGATTACCACTATCGGTCAAATCCCTTCAAGTCTACTCCAAAATATCTATTACTTACGGTTGATAAATGAAACGTTTGACCCATAATAAAATACTTTAAAGTAAGTTTTACTTGTTAGAAAAACATCTATTTTTCGTCTTTTTTCTGTGAATTTATCAAATAAATAAAATAATTTTCAAATATATTAATTATCTTATTTTCAAAAACAATAATCAAAAATCTTGTTTTAAAAAAAAAATTCCTAAGTATAAACTACTTTTACAGAAAGCCGAGAGAGACAATTGACTCGTACCGTTTTATACAACTTTCCAAGGTTTCAAACCTTTTTTTTTCTACATTTTTCATACTAATTTCCGACAACTTTTCCGCACACAAAATCCAAAATCGTTCCACGTTAATTACGATTCACACCCAACATAACGGTTTTCTTTCCAAAATATCATTCAATATCACTTCGTAATACCATAATCCACTTTCCCAAAAGTCCTCGTCAAAATTCTTCATAACTTACATAAAATAACCATGCCTTGCGTTTGGGTGGCACTACAATGGGGTCCATTATGAAATTCATAATGTTCAAAATCTACGTTATCCATATTTGCTCAAAACCAAAGGTCCAATTTACATATTAAGTATATACTTATATGTAGAAATATTCCTATGACACCACAATATCAGCCCCACTATTATGAGGCCGCGGACTTCTTGCTCAAATGAGCTCATTCCGGCCGTGAGTTCATAAACTTCCCAAAATACGTATCATTACAAGCCTTTCACGACTCCAGATGCCTTAATAACTACGTATCATCTATTTGGTTACTTAAGCCCTAAAAGCCTTAAAATTAGTCTCACAAACATTATGCGCCCTATAACTCAAATGAATTCAAAAACATCACTTCCCTTCTGTGATATACAAAACAAGCCGTGACCATAAGCCTCATCAAGAACCTCAATAAATCTTTAAAAATTAAGCCCCCCGCAAAAAGCTAATACAAGCCTATTCTATAAAAAATAACTATCTAGCAACATATATTATTCAACCCAATCACGACCACAATTATCCAAACACTACACAAAATTTTTTGTCCCCTTTATTCTCATTTTTACTATTCATGAACAAACACCTCCTTAAATCCAATCTCGTTTCGTTTCTCGAGAAAATTGACGCTTTCTTCTTCACAATCTATACACAGCACAACTTTGCACACCAACTAACATCTATGCTCATAAATATACCCAAAAGGACAAACGAAATTTTAATTTGAAAACTTACAAAAAATCTTCAAATTTGTAGATTTCGACACGAACGGACTAACACCCAAACTGCTTGTATTAAAAACATGAATAACTAAAACAACTAGAATCAACCCCCCAAAATATACATGTCTTCAATGTTTTTCATTTCTCTTCTTTCCATGATCAACATCTTTCTTCAAACACACTTATGTGTTGTTCATTTCGTTTGTTTTTGTTTTCGGTCCCGGATAACACACATGTACAACACACATATCAATGTGTTATCGTGTTCTTTTTTTTAAAAATGATCAAATGATGAGGAACATGATCTTTAGTGGAAGCATATATTGTCTGTAAATAATGAGTACAATCTTGCTAAAAAAAAAGCCATGTGTTGTTCCACTTCTCTTTTGCATATGGGACACTCACTCGCGTTCAAGGGATCCTAGGGTGATTCCCGATCTTTCTTTTCGTGTCTGGGAAACACTTAAATGCTTCTTGTGTAAAACCCAACCGTAAAATTACCTCCCAAAGTTAATTAGCATCTATTTTCTTATTCACTTTAAAAATAGCTTATAGTCCCATTAAACCTTGAGTTCTTTCTCACATGACTATTATTTTCACTTAAACGCCTACTCAAAACGACAATTCAAAACTCAATTTGGACATTAACGGACGTGTCAGACTCGCTTTTTGGCATTTCTCAAAATTCACGGGTCAAACCACCCGGTATACACATAACACAATAATACCTTCCAAAAGGGATTATTAATCACAATAAACCTCAAATCATCACATATCTCATAAAAATCACCACCGTCAACACGGTACAAATCTGAATAAACTGACCAAAGTCAAATAGTCAAAGGACTATAAATGAAATATTCAGAACACAAAAGGGCAAAGGTTACACTTTTCCTGACGCCCTTGATGAATATTTGCAAATGAGACAAACAACTGCTCGTAATTCTCTTGAAAAATTTTGTACGTCAGTTATGGAATTTTTTGGGGCTGAGTATTTGCGAAAACCTACTATCACTGATGTTAAAAAGCTATAGGCATTTCACGAACAAAAGCACGTGTTTCCATGAATGTTAAGAAGCCTTGATTGTACAAATTTAGAGTGGTTTAGCTGTCCTCAAACATATAGATGGCAACATTGTAGACGTGATCATGGTCCGAATCCATTAATTTTGTTGAAAGTTGTTGCGTCACAAAAGTTATGAACATGACATGTTTTTTTGGTGTTTCGAGGACGAGCAACGACATCATCGTTATACATCAATCCCCTTCATTCAACGATCTCAAGGAAGGAAAAGCATTAGAGATTCCGCTTGTGCCTAACGACGTACCTTATTCAATGATCAAATCGTAACAAGCGCATCAAAACCTTCGTGCCGATTTGGTTAAACACCTTTCTCGTGATGTTTAATTTTTGTTTTTAATAGTTATGATGGATTTTATTTATGATGTAATGTTTTTAATTTATAAATAAAAAATTTTAGTATTAAATAAATTAAAAAGATGGGTTGAAAGGTGACCCGTTATGACTATTGTGGGTGTAAAGTAAGAAAGAGTGAAAAGAAGTAAGTAAAGAAAGAAAGCTGATGTCGCACTTAAGTGAAAATTGTATCCGTTCTTGGTAGCCTAAAAATTTTGTGCAAGGTGGCTAAACCTTATTTTTATTGAGGTCTACATATATTAAAAAAGAGAAATAATATATTCACAAAAAATTTATAAAAAGTTATTCACACAATAACATCCCAAGAGAGTTAGACCAATAATTTTGAATGATAATTTCATCCACTATATTTGCATGACACATGTATATGTAGATTTTATTTTGTATATATTTTGTGATATAGAATTTCTCATTAAAATTTGGAATGAAAATACAAATACAAATAGTGACCTACAACCCTAAATAATGTAACTTTATACAAATGCATTTGATTGATTGAGATACAAACATTTCCCCCTCTTTCTTTCCCTCCCCTCTTTTCTCTCTCTCTCTCTCAAAAAACTCACCGTCTTTCTCTTATCGCACAAAGAAGCATCAATTAACACCAAAATTAAACCTTATAAAAGAATGGGAAAATACATAAGAGGCAAATCAAACCTAAAAAATGACCCAAAAGTATCCATACTTGATGTATCTCAAGGCGTACGTACACGCGCCAAAACCCTAGCTTTGAAAAAACTCCAAAACCCAACCACGGCAACGCCGCCGGAGAAAAACACGGAGATGGGATTTCTTCAGTTACGTAGCCGGAGACTAGAGAAGTCTCCGTTGACTTTTTGCAGGACTCAAAACCCTAACCCTAATGTTAGTTTAGTCAACTATGAAGAAAGTGAAGAAGAAGGTGAAAATAATATTGGGTTTGATTCTAGAGAACAAAGGTATATATATATATATATATTTTTTTTTTTTACTTTCTATATGGAACTGTAAAAATTATTTCAAATTATTATTAATTTTTTAATTTTTTGTTTTTGTTAAAATTTGAGGTTTCTGGTTTACTATGTGAAGAATTCTTTTTAGAGAAATGGACTTTCTTTAATTTTTAAACTTGGTTTTCATTCGTGTATTTGGATTTTTTGTTTTTTTTTTCTCAATAGAAAATTGTAATTAAATATATGTTTTTTAATCTTGGAATTATAGAAAAACATATAATTTTTTAGAAAAAAGCTATAATTAAAGATATGTTAAGAATAGGTTATAAAGTTTGTGGCTTTTGCTACCAATGTGGATGGATAAAACTGATTTGCTTTTGATAATTTTCATAACTTGGTAAATTATATGAGGAAAAAAAGTATAAAAGAGTAGCCTCTTCTTTGAATCTTTGTTTTTTTTGTTGGTTTTTCCTTTTTAAAAAAAAAAAATTATGATTATATTATGTGTTGGCTAAGTGTTATAAAGTTTGTTGCTTTGCTACCAGTTTTTTAGATAATTTTTATCATGTCAATTTTAATAAAAGTTCAATCTTTAGATAAAATTGCGTGCTAAGTAATCATAGTGATTTCAAATGTGGAATTGTGGGGTATTGGTGAAAATGCTGTTTGGAGGCACTTTGATGTTTTCATATGAGAAAAAGGGCAACTTTTATTTTCCATTTTCTCATGTGGGGTACCACTATGCATTTTTCACATTTTTTGTGCTTTTGGGCGGTTTTATTCGTTATAGTACTCCTAGCATGTTTTATAAGTTACTCTTTAAACATCAAATTTGCTAAAGGTTTCATGGTCCAACTTTTTATTTACTCCAGTTTCTTGTCCTTTTTACCTTTTTTATGTAGGGGATTAATAAGGGTGTGGTAAAGTTTTTGATTTTATTGTTTTAGGAGATGGAATTCCTCTATTTGACAATATTTTACAAATTTTAAAGAGCACCTATACGGGGAGGACTAAAACTGATAGTCATGATTAACGAGTATTTTAGGATCATTATTTTCTGCAGAACTATTAACCAACCATAACTTGACCTTTAATGTTACGGTAGTTATTTGCCAGCTTAACTATATGAACTTATGAGTCAGTTTTGTAGAGTTAAAGATGAAATTTTGGCGAAATTTATGCTAAAAGTGGTTGATATGGAATGATAGGAAGTTGAATGAGTCGAGTTTTGTAGATGAATTATGTGGGCTAGAGACAGATTAGATGTTTCACTATTCTTCATTTATTTTTCTTTGATAAAGCCAAGACTTGACATTCAACCACCATCGGACCACTTTGCTTTGGCACTGATGATGATAGCTGACCACACTCGGGTTAATAAACGTGCTCTTGTCTCGGTTTAATGTCATTCATCTTTAGGAATTAGGACCATTACATCATGTAACTTGTTTACATTTGACCTTTAACCTGCCACTTTTCATGCCATTTTGACTCTCTTGAGTCAAAAATGACAAAATTTAGCAATCTTTTGCGGCTTGATGGTTTCTTTGATGAGAGACTAATAACTTAATTGCTATGAAAGATTTAAATTGAATAGGACGTTTACTGATAGTTTATTTTGGCAAATTTAACTGTTAGCAAACAATACACATTTATACACATGTCCGTGTTGTCGGCAATTTGGATACCAAGTACTGAAAACGACTTTCTTTATGAGGTCCTTCTTCAACTTTGTTTTGAATAGGTGATGAGATGTTACAATGCAGAGAAAATAAACACCAGTGTTACTCACAAATATTTTTAGCCCCACATGGCCTTATTTATTATGAACTGGTTACTCTTTCCATATCCGGGCCAACGCCTTTAATGGTTATAGTTTTTGTTGGCTATCAGGAAAGATTCAA
This sequence comes from Tanacetum coccineum, assembly GCA_026074375.1. NCBI lineage: Eukaryota > Viridiplantae > Streptophyta > Magnoliopsida > Asterales > Asteraceae > Tanacetum > Tanacetum coccineum. The sequence goes on along the minus strand of BQNB010106363.1, from coordinate 11,850 downwards.
TCTTTTAAGATATAATGTGTTGTGATTCATCTATTTGGTTTTTAATTTCATGGTCCAATTTGCTATAATGATACCCAAAATGTGGACCATTGTAATTGTAAAGTTCAAGGTTTTATCTAAGAATTTAGTGTGCGTGGATGTGCTATTTTTGGAAGTCTACACTTAATCTTAAAAACAAGCGTTCTTACAACAGTGTCTTATCAAATGTGATTCGTTTAACCATAAGTATTTGGAATCTAGAATTAGTTTTTATTAAATGCTAGGCCGCAATAATGAGCTTAAATTGACAAGACAAGAACACCCCTGAATAGCTTGCATGAAGAAAGGGGCCTAAGTTGTTTACCCATATTAGTGAATAGTACAGAAACAGAGGACAATAATGTGATGGTATTACTTCCATTGGCTTTTTTTTATGAGAAATACTCTTTTCTTTCTGTATGTGTTTGTTATTCCCTGAACACTGTGATACTTTTCTATATATCCTAAACTTTTGAGTAATGTTATGTTTCATTACAGGAGCACTCGAGAAAGCACTCCTTGTAACTCAATAAAGGACATGTATGTAATTTGCACCCCTGGTTCTAGCACAAGGCCCAGGAATCTAGAAGCTTCTAACCAAATAAACCAGAATTCTGTCGCAAGGATTATGCCTTTGGCACATGAGATTGAGGAGTTTTTTGCCCGTCATGAGCAGGAACAACAGAGACGCTTTGCTGACAAGTATGTTACCTTTACCTTAATCCTAACTAGAGTTGGCGGGTCAAATGGGTTCTTTAAAATGGTCCTTTTTAGTATGGGTCACATCTACTCGAAAACCCTTTATGTCAGTAAAGTGATTATTTTAACAAATATTAGTAGCTATAACTCTTGCAAGTTGCAATACTAGTCTAACGCTCTAATTATCTGAATGAAGCATTTAACCCTTTTATTTTATTTTCTGTGACCCGTTTGAGATATAAAATAACCCGACTCAACTCCATTTAACCCTTTTATTTTATTTTCTGTGACCCGTTTGAGATATAAAATAACCCGACTCAACTCATTCATTAGTACATGGGTGGAAATTGCACAACATGTTCTAGCCTTCACGTGATCATGTCTTGGTACCCATTTATTAATTATACAAGTTCTTTTTAATGTTGATGCAGGTACAACTTTGACATTGTGAATGAAAACCCGCTTGAAGGACGTTATGAATGGGTAAGAGTACAATCCCAATAAGCAAGGATTAAAGGGTGTTGGTGTAATTTGCTTACAACCTTGATTATGTAGTGAAATGTAAAGGAAAAAAACTGAAAACCTGTGTAATTTTATGATGAATTACACACTAACCTCTTAGGTTAGGATGGGAAGAACAAAAAATATGTAACATGTTAGGCTTAGTTGTTTCATATTTGTGTAGCTTTGCAAGTATTAAATAAAGTTCATGTGAAAGCACCAATGGGTGCTGGTAGAATTATGGCATCACAATATGAGATGCACTTTGGATGTACTTGAAGTGCTGCTGAGTTGCAAGTGTTTGGCATATAGTAGTAATTTTTCATGGAGTTTCATGTGAAGTTACTCCCTAAAAGATTAAACAATTGAAGCTTATTGTATTGTTACTTTAACTTATTATTTAATCCTTACATTGTGACATTGTTATGATTAGTTTTAATTTATCCAAACATTAGACACAAATTATTAGCAACTTGAAAACACAATCATTAATACTTATTTTAGAATACAATGGCAAACACTCCCTCAGTCACGTTAATGCAAATACTTGAGTTACTAAAGTACTATTGGTAGTAGTTTTATAACACATAGTTGAGACATGTTTAAGTACTTACACAATGCATGATGATTTGTATTTAGCCAATAGAGCTATGTTTTGGAAGGTGTTGCACCAAAAACTTTTGACCTGTAAAATTGTATCATGTTTTAGATTCTTAAATTTTACTGTTGGGTTTACCTGATTTTACTGTATTTAGTTTTCTATCTAACTTCAACTTGAGTAAACTTTTGGGCTGAACTAAAGTTACCCATTAAAGATTTTTTTTCTAAGTTAAATTTGTATCATAAAGAAAGAAAGTAACACATAAATATTATTAGGAATCGCACGTATGAAAAAAAGGACAATTTAAAAAAAAAAAAAATACTTCGTAACCAAAAATCGGGTGTAACCGTTGCCAAACCTAGCGGCTAGCACCTAAGTGCCACAGTCCATGATAACCACCTCAAAGTGATTAAAAATACATATGGTTATCTTATATTTGTTGCAACTCGTTATGCAAAATCAGCTCGTTTTGTCACCACCGTGTGCTATAATTAAACCAGGTGAAATGGGGCCACGCCTGTCTTGCTTCAACAAGATAAAACTGTGGATACCAGAAAAATAAGTCACATGTGATTGCTTAAAAATGTTTAAATTGTGTCCTTTATAGTAATAATTACCTGAAACTTTGTAGATGTTTCATGTGTTATCACCCATGATGGTTGTTGTGTGGGACACATATCTATATTATCATCATCTATTTTGGAAGAATTTAAAATGAGTTATTGAACATTATTCTGTCTTCATTTAATTGTACAAGATTCACAACATAACACTTGAAAATGAAAAGATGTTTTCCCATCTTGCTAATCAACTCACTGAAACACTACATATAATCGAAACTGTAACTAATAAACTTTCTTGTTTAAACGCGCTTGAAAACCAAGAAGAGTAGCGCCTTGCGCTTGAATCTATTAGAGTTAGTTCTCAAGGAGTAAGAACTTCAAGGGTATAGCCGTATAGCTTAGTGGTGATTATTTGGGATTCTCGTGTGGAAACCCAAGTTCAAAACTTCATAAGTATCGGCTTTGGGAACAACCTTCACGTGTATAGTTTAGTTGATTCTAGGGGAGGCGAGTTTGAAAGAAAATAATCATGTTTCTCTAAACAGGTGTTGAGTGACTCTGAACACCACATTCCATGTGAAAATCACGTTTGACATATTGTGCTTGCTTTATATTGAGCATACAAACTAATCAGTCTTGCCGGTTGTCAATGTTCGCAATAATTCTAAGTGGTCATGGAACAAAATTTACAATTTTGTATGTCCAATATAAAATATTCATACTTTTAGGAAATTCCACTAACTATGCTTTCCACCAATCAAATATCACATCTACCTAGTAAAGTCTGTTTTCATCGGTTGAAGATACTTATTATTATGAGACATCCCAAAATAACAATCTGAACGCTTAATGTGAGACGGATGAAGTAGAAAACTAGCTTAAAGCAAACCAAGATAAATTAATATTTCATGTACTTGTTCTGAAAAAAGAAAGAAAACACTTTAGCTTCCATGTTTGGGTTACCTCAGCATCCAATGAAGACTATAGTCCTTTACTAGTACTGACTCAATCCAATTTAAGATTCAATTCACATCTACAGACTCACTTTCGTAATCCAGGACTCTTATACAGTACATTATCATCATATGTTTTTCTTGTTGACATAGGAGTTATAGGTCTACTACTCTACTATTTACTGATACTGCAAAATATGTTCATTTATGGGTGTTAAAAAAAACTAGTCACATTTTATATCTTGTGTTTAAATATATGAAACATATAGAGTGAAATGATTTTGGTAGGTGTATCACTATAACCGGAACGATGTTTTATAACTGAGACTACATAGGTTAGCAAATCTGCTTGCCGACGAGATATAACCTTAGCCGTAGAGGAGTTGTTTTGGACTCGATCGTATGTCCTATTTGTAATTCTCATGTGGAGAATATTAAGCATATTTTTTTCCAATGCGAGTTCGCTCGGTGCATTTTGTGTAAAATTTGTAGGTGGTGGGATCTGGATTGGGTGGAGGTTTCTTCCTTTGAGGAATTGGGCATGTTTGGTTTCTCTCTCAATCCGTTTACCGACCTCTTATAAACTTTGCTGGAAGGAGTCTTAGCGTACGTTGCTTTGGGGAGATTTGTTTTTTTTTTTTCGGTCGTTTACGCTAATCGGCTTATTTTTGATAACTCTTCTCCCAGGCGGGCGGTGGTCTTTGATGAAATTGTTTCGTATTCTTTTAATTGGCTTTCCAATAGATGTAATAGGGCTATCCCTTGGGTTATTTGGTTAAAAAACCCTTATTCTTTGCCTTTGTAATTTCTTTCTAGCATCTTGCTAGTTTAATAAAGTTGCCGTTCAAAAAAAAAAAAAATTAACGATTTGCTATCTTGCTCGGGATTTAAGATCTTATTTCTTATTTTGTATTATTTAGGATTTCGGTTTAATGAAAACACGTTTCTTATTTTGGGTTGGATTGGTTTCGGTTATTTTTTCGATTACATGAATCACGATCACTACAAAAAATATGTCATTTTATCACACTTTTTTGTACACACTTTAAAAAAATGTGTAAAATATAATGAGTTTATTCACATTTATAATTGTGTAAAAGTTTGTTACATAAATAAGTGTGAACAAATTTTGAAAAACAAATAATTTTCACACTTACTTTTGTTGCATATAAAAGTCCACACTTTTAAGTGTGAAAAAATTCATAATTTGTTCACACATTCATGTGTGGACCCCATTTGTAACACACATATCCTCCGCACTTCCTCTTGTGTGAGAAGTGTGAAGGATTTGAGTGTTACAAATGGGGTCCACATTTGAAAGTGTGAACAAATTATGGGTTTTTTTCATTTTAAAGTGTGGACTTTTATTTGCAACAAATAAAGTGTGAAAACCTTTAACTTTTTAAAATTTGTTGACATTTATTTATGTAACTATTTTTTTACACATTTATATATATTAATAATCTCAAAATATTTTTCACACTATTTAAATGTGTGTACAAAAAAGTGTGGTAAAATAGAATTTTTTTTTGTAGTGCAGTGCCGAATAAAATGTAATAGACGATATCGAATGAGCGCTAGGGACTTTACCATCAAATCATTAGGGTTTAGGGACGATGTTAATTTTAAGGGTAGGAGGGTATTAGAAGTCTAAGAAATTATTTCAGCATTTGAATTTGTCATATCTTCAAAATAAATTCGTGATTTTCTGAAATTTAGTCTTTTTAGGTAATTCTAATTTAGCACAGATTTTTTTTTAATATGGTATTAACTTTTAACAATGGTTTCAAAGCGTCTCACAAATATCGGCCCAAAAGTGTGAGAAACATTGGCCTTTCAATTATAGCATTCATCTTTAATGTTTTTGTTTTATTGAGTGTACCCTAATGTATAAATTTTAAAACTTGTTTTAATGATTCATCTCGAAATTACTAAGTTATAAAAGACATATAATTAACACGTGTTTTAGCATGCGTTTGTTATAAGTGTTTGACTTCATTGGTCATTTAATTTTCCTCTACCCTTTAGTTGGACTCATTTTAAGTGCAATATATACATTAGTACAGCATGTCGAGCCTATCTTTTCGCTTTGTTAACACCCTATTGAAAGATTGTTACACCTAAATCGTCTTAACCCACATATATTGTGTTTTATGCTTAAACCCACATATACAATTTTAGGAAGATTGAGACTGTTGATAGTGATATATAAAGAAATGGGGATGAAAGAAAAATGATTACCCCAAATCATGCATGTGTATTAATACTTCGTGCATATTAACCCTTCTAAGGCAGGTCATCGATGTTAAGTTTATTGTTTATGTTCAAGTTATGTAGTTATGTTATGTTTAGCAGATCAAAGATAACAGGGTAAAAGTTTATGAAAAAAAAAGAGAATATAATAACAACGAGGCGTGTTCCAGCACACTATGCAACTAAGAGTACACTCATGTAGTCGCTCTAATCTCAAACGTGAATGCAATGGAATTATGGTGGTGGACTAAATAAGAATAATGTTAGTTTTTGGTAAACTAAATGCTTGTGTCAACCTAACAAACGGATGTATGGGTCGCTCTCTGGGGTGGCCCGGTTTGACTTAATGTGTGTTACCGCACATTGGATTGAACCCGGCTACTTGGCAAATGATGAAGCGGGTCATTTCATTCGAAGAGTTTTCGTCTCCTCACACGGGTGAAGCCTTGTTTAAAATGTTGACAAAAGTCCTTACCAATTTTAACTTGGAAGATAAAGTTATGTCAATTAATTTGGATAATGCTAGCAACAACACATCCGTCAAGGTAAACTAAAATTAAAATACGAGCCACCAATGGGGGCGTTGATTTTTATAGTCGTTGTGTTGCACACATCATTATTGATTGTGCAAGTGGTTTAGAGGTACCCGACGATTGATGCAATAAGAGAGTCTTTTAAGACTATGTTAAAAGATATTTTCAAATCAAGTGCAGGTACCGACAACGCTATTTAAAAATCTGTAAAGATGAGAGAATCATTGTTTTACGACCAAATTGGGAAGTTCCAACACGATGGACGACACTTATCATATGTTCCTAAGTGGTTTAAACAACAAAAACTACTTTGGGGTTTTTCATGACATTTTTGGCCAATAAAGGATTAGGTGTAAGCGTTTTTTTTTTTTTCCGGCCTGAAAATTGGGTTATGATTCAATCTTTAACCCAAATGCTTGAAGAGTTTAACACTGTTCACGGAAATTTTATCGGGGATTTAACTACCAATTCATCTCCATTGGTACTTCAAACAGAATTTTTTATTGTGTTACGTTTTAAGCGATTGAACTTGAGGGGGGGTAATATTGTCAAGTATGATTTTAAACCAATGAAGAAAAAATCTTATGAAGTATTTTCCAATTACATGCCACCGATAATTACTTGTGCAGCTGCTTTTTAAATCCATGTTTCAATGTTAACAGGGGTTGATTTCTTATCGAGTCGTAAGTAGGATTTGAAGTTTTTTGCCGAATTGTTTTGCATCCTATGTCAAAAAGTTATTTTAAAGAACATTTGAAAGGTTTGTATAATCTTTATTATGCAAAATATGGTAACCCAACTCAATCATCTTAAACAAGTGGTGGGGCTACTTCATCGAAGGCGAGTGGCGAAAATAAGTATAGCCGTTTGCTAAGCGGTTTAAAATCACATACAAAAAAAAGGCAATGATTGATCCTACAATGTGTAGCGAATATGAGCGATATGTTAATTCGGATTTTGTCACACATCTTCATCCCAAAGAGTTTGCAACTTTTGATGTCTTAGATTTTTGGAAAGAAAAGGATACAATGTTCCCGTTTCTATCCCGCATGGCCATGGATATAATAAGTGTACAAGCTTCTTCGGTAGGCTCTAAATCGCATTTTAAACAAGGTGGGTCGGGATTTGTTGTCAATCCGAAGAACAAGACTCACTCGGCATCTCTTTAGAGATTTGTGCATGATGTTTGTAAGGATTCACTTGGACCGCTAAGAGCGTACAACAGTCAAAAGCCCTTCTTGAAAGACCCTTAGACTTTGACGAAGAGGTCTTGGTTGACGAGGTGCAACGAAATGAATGCCATTCCACTATCCAATGAGAAATTGCACTAGATGCTAGCAGCGGGGGAAGGCAACTTGTCTACGGGAGGACCTACGGTTATGATTATATGATGAGAGCTGACAAAAGAAGCCGAAGATGATTACTAATTTTCGATTAGTATGTTGTATTTTTAATTCGCTTGCATTATGTTGTTGAAGTTGTATTTTAAATTTCCTTGCAAGGCTTGCATTGTATTGTATTTTCCTTTCCAATGTATTTCGTTTATGATGTATTAAGGTTTTTCTATTAAATAAAAGTTGAAGTTTATTCCGTTTATAGCATACAAAACCACAAAAAACGAAGAAAAAAAAACAAACCGGTCAAAACCGGTTTGGGTGGTTAACCGGTCATGAACCGGTTCCAAACCGGTGTGACCGGTTCGACAAAAACCGCACCCCAAACCGGTTTCAAACCGGTTTCGGTTTCTTCCAAACCGGTTTCGACTGGTTCGTTGACCGAAACAGGTTCTTGTTTGACTGAAACCGAACCGAACTGGTTAACCGGTTTGCGCACGTCTAATGGGGCCATATTATAATAACCGTCACAATATTCGTTACCCTACAAATCTAGGTTTCATGTCTTCAAGGCTAAATGCAATAACATATTCCTTCACTAAAGCTACCCCTTCCTTACATTATCTTTTTTTTTTGAACATCTTCCTTACATAATCTAACAAACAGAGAAACACCGCTACTATAGTGTTGATCACCATGTTAGTAAATAAAACATTTGTTCTACATTTTGTAGAACCTAAAATGGCATTACCGGAAACTGAATTGTAAACTCATTGCTTTGATTGTTTCTTGAAATAGTTTGCACGGTCTAGTTTTGTAACGCAGGAACCGAAAATCTAAGTTGCACGGGGACGGGTACGGGTACCGAGAAACGGCAACATCCTAAAATTCAAGAAACGAGTACCGCGGGGAAACGTCTATGTATTTTATAATATTTTAGTATATGGCAAATTGTCATCAAAAAAATATTACAAAAAATTCAAAAATCCAAACAAATATTGCTCACCATCATCAATTAAAAACTCTTAAACATCAAATTGTCTTCCCAAAAAACATTTAAGTAAAAAAAACATCAACTACTTGTATCAAGATTTGAAGTCATGCTTACACAAATAAGAAACCTAAAACACAAAATTATTAGTCATGCTGCACAAATTAGAAGCTTATACAACAGTAACCAAGGTTATAATTGGTTTGCTTCTGATATTAGTCATGCTACACAATTATTAGTCACAACAGTAGCCAATGTTATAATTGGTTTGCTTTTGAATTCTGATATATCACAGGTCTAGTCCTAGTTCAAATCATCAAATGCCATTATCCTTTCATTATCAAGCTATAGCTTACATCTCTTTTTAAAGGAAAACAGAAAAGATCAAGCCTTATTGTTTCCATGATTGATAATTCTATAAAAGATAAACATCAATGGCAATACCATAGACAATAAAGAATTGATGATTGTATTTTACTCACCTGTAGGTCGACTACAGAATGGGTTTACAAGTTCTGGAGGGTTTGACAAGATGAAGAGCCGTGACTTTTGAGTTCTGGAGGGTTTTAATCACGTAGGTTTATAAAAATAAAAGACTTTTAGTTAATGGGCCATAAGGAAACGTGGGTTTTTGGGCCGAAAACGTTTCCCCAAACGTTTCCCATATAAGGATCCGCGTACCACAATTTTAGAAACGTTTCCCCTTTTCTTGAGAACGTTTCCCCGCATTTCCTTGTTTCCCCGCGTTTCGGAAACGTCATACGGCATCTCGGTAGAGTTTCCGTGCATCCTAACCAGATTTGAATCCGTGAAATATGAATCATTCAAATAGACACATCAAGATGGTTCGTAGGCGTGGAGTGCTCATATATGTATATTAAATTCTTCACCCAGATTTGCTCTTTAAATAACATACTGCATAAAAGCGAAGGCTTAATTTCACAAGAAACCAGTAACAGGTCACACAACGAGTCGACAAAAAATTAGGACCAACACCAAGTTAACCCTTGAAAGACCAAGATTAGACGAACGTTACTTGAAGTCAGATGCAAGAATGTAATTACACGAACATGGAGATTTATAACAACTTTTGCTTACTTTCTCAAATCTCCCATATTTCAACCTCATACAATTAGAAACCTATAATCATAATATCAAATGCTAACTTTCATCATAGGGGACCAATATCAACAGAAGTGACTATTTCAACATGTTCACGTATGAACAGGTAATTAGGTTGATTTAGTAGCAACGAGTCAAAACTGGCAAATTCACTACAATGCAAATAGGTCAAGTGGTCAAATTGATCAAAGATCACACTGATTGTCATCAAGTACTTGCAACCTGATCAACCGTTCTAATTATTAATAATAAGGTTACATAATGTGCTACTTCTAGTTATCTGTAAGCATTTCGAAGGTACGTGTGAAACATATGACTTAGTCCGTATGATTCGCACCTTAGGCAGCAAAAGTTACATACCTACTGTACTAATAGTACATTTTGATGATGAGGTAAACATGTGAATTTGATATTATGTGCACACAATATCAAATTTAGTGGTGAAGTTATAATCTGCAAAAAGAATTTTAAAATTTAGTGGTGAAGTTATACTTACCCCTATAATTTTACAAGTTTCTTACTGCAATCTTTGTCTTTCAGTGCAACTTTGTCATAACCTATTTTTGGGAATCAAAATAGACCCTCAAATCAATTGCAAATCATGCTGAATAACTTAGAAGATTCCTTGTCACAGTTGTCCATATGTCAACCACTTGCAATATAACTTCAATCTTTTAATGATATCATGAAGAACCCAAATCTGAAAATATTTATCATAAGCAAAGGTCAGTGTTTTTTTTGAAAAAACTGAAGTATGCAATAATGACTTTTACCTTTGCAGTAAAAGTTGAACAGTGCTAAAGTAGTACTTATAATACTGGTATATATACGTTAATTGACATAATTATTACACCTGAAATCATGGTTTATAGTAATGTTCTTGTTGTTTTTATTTGATAATGCCTGGATTTTACAATTAACTTGAACTAGAATTTACTGTCCCGCTTCGCTACCTTCTGGACTTGTTATTGGTTTGTTTTGTTTTCTGTCTTTTGGGTATCATTTGTGTTGTCTTTTTCGTTTAGTGGCGGCGTTGTTCTAGACGGTGGGAAGGGGGGTTGTTTTTGTTACGTTTTGGATTTACCTACATAGCCCCTCTTTAGAGTGCTGCTGCAATTATGTGTGTTAATGACTACGGTTATTTTTTTAAGAGCAATATGAAGGAGCGTTCAGGTTGTGTTATCTTTAACAGTGATCAAGTGTGTTTTAAAAGTTCGCCCAAGATTTTGGGGCAAGATACACATCCCACTCATTCGACGGTATAATTTTAATTGCATAATTGCTATCTTGTCCCCCCCCCCCCCCCCCCCCCCCCCCCCCCCACCCCCCCCCACCCCCCCCCCCCCCCCCCACCCCCCCCCCCCCCCCCCCCCCCCCCCCCCCACGACACTAATATACACCTGTAGGTATAATTTTAATGCATAATTGCTTACTTCCAAGATTTTAGTTTTCAAAATCCACATTAGTACTGTGATAATATTGTTGTGGTAATTGTAAGTGCGCATGTATTAGTTACAGAAGAAAAAAATAGATAAGATGACAAAGAGTGTTTGTAGATTAACCCAACAGGACCGGCACGCTACAACCATACTAAAAAATAACGCTTTCACCCGCTAACCAACCAACCAAACCCCACCCATCTTGCCAAGTTTATATGTACGTACAAAACAATTTGCTCTCCTAGTTGATTTGCACGCCAAGTTTATATGTATGTGCAAATAATATGCAAGCATCTTATTTGCACGCTTTATTTCATTTAGTGTCACTAGTCTTCATGTTTTATTTAAAATTTTATGTCAAAAAAAATTATCCAAAAATCTAACCTTTTTTTTCAGAAAATCTAACTTTTTCAAGGTTGTAAAAATCGGTCGGCGGTATGTCGGCGGTCGACCACCTTCAAGCGATAAATCGGTCTTGGCGGCGATATACTGGTTTCTCGGCGCGGACCCTAAATTATAAAGGAATTTATTTTAAAAAATAAATATTTACATATTTTTATTAAATTTATTAGTTTTTCTAACTTTTTTAGTTATATATGTTATGTTTGGTATTGGTTATGTTTTAATTAAAGCCCATCAAGTTGTTATTGGCCCAAGAAACCACTTTAAAACCATATAACTTATTAGGGTTAGGTTAAAAACTCGAAATGCAGCCTCTTTCTTCTCCTTTCATCTTCTCCTTCTTCTTTTGCAGCTTCTCCCTTCTCTACCAGAAAACACCACCATAAGCATAAAATCAAACCACCAAAAATCGGCCGATTTGTTGACCGACATTGACCTAGG
>BQNB010106362.1:0-23406 GCA_026074375.1 Tanacetum coccineum | reverse complement strand
GTATTTATACGTTCGTGGGATGTTGTTTGACATCTTGGTTCTCGAAGAAACAAACCGCTCTTGTTATATCCACTACCGAAGCCGAATATGTAAGCGCCGGAAAGGCATGTCAACAAGCCTATGGATGAAACAAGCTCTCATCGACTACGACGTACGACTCGACGACGTTCCCATCATGTGCGACAACAAAGGCGCGATTGACCTTAGCAAAAACCCTGTGCAACAATCTCGTACCAAACAAATCGAAATACGTCACTACTTTCTTCGCGATAATGTCCAGAAAGGACATATCTCAATCGAAAAAGTGTCGTCCGTCGACAACATCGCCGACATCCTTACTAAACTCCTTAAACGTGAATCGTTTAACTATCTACGTCTTGGTTTAGGAATGATGGAACACATTCCATAAACCTTATGTGTCGCTCCCTTATATCTAGTTTCGATTCTAGTCCCGTAGTCCCACCGTCGTCATGACACTTGAATACATCATCCGAAGTCTTTTAAGTATTTTTAATATTCGGCTATAACTGCAAATTAAAACGTCACACCTCTTTGTTAAATTTTTGTCAAAAACTCAAATAAAAAACGCCCCCATATAGGCGGCCCCCTAATATATTTGGGACCGCCAGGAGATATGGGACCACCATCAGCAGACCATAATATGGAACACTTAAACAAAAATTATCAAAACACAAAAACACTCCTTTATCTGCTGCCATTGACGAACACGCACAAAAACCCACAAAAACTCAAATTCAACCATTAAAATATCAATTAAAGATTAAATCAACACTAATAATCAATCCTAACATCACAAAGATCATCAATTGTAAGTCATTTCATCTATTTTCTTTCAATTTGAGTCTAGGGTTCATGATGAACACAAAAATTGAAATTGGGGATTTTTGTTTTTTCTTTCAATTTTGTACAATTAAGACTACTAGGATATAATGTACAACTAATATGCTTTCCGTAGACATAGGATTTGCATACATTAGTAAGATTAAACGAAAAATTGATTTTGAACCAAAACCCTAATTTTATTTTCAAATCACTCACGTTAGGAACATAATAAAATTGTTGTTATGCATAGTTAATCCAATCCAAAAACGTTTTCAAACACATGCATAATGATCTCATGAACAAATTTCAAGATACATAACTCATATGTATTTTTCGACTTGTTTGGATGAGAAAAATCAAATTAAGGAGCGTTTGGGTTAACTCTTAGGATTTTATATTTAGGTCGAGTTAATCGTTACTCCACATTTGTTGCATATAGGCACACACTAGGCACTAACTCAAAACATAAAAACAAATATACATGATTAATATATGGGCTTGTTCATGATCTTCTAGGTAACAATGCCTCGACCTACCGGTCTAGATCATCAAAAGACAAGAAACTACATACCCTTAATATCAAATGAGTTTAGTCAACCTTTGCTAAACACAATGGCAAATCTTGAAAAATGATATTTTAATGAGGGAAGGGTTGTAAGTCCAAACTTCGAAAATATGAGTCATATTCATGCTAAGTTTGAGTCAATCGGCTTTGATTGTTTGTTAGACATTAACGAACAAATTATACCTCGTTTTGTTCTTGAGTTTTATTGTCAACTCACTTTTACCTATAATCCTAAGGGTCAATTTGTTGTCAACTTTGTCATTCAAAATAAGTCATTCTCCCTTACTCTTGAGGAATTCGGTCAAATTTTAAAAATACCATTCAAAGGTCAAGCCTCTACCACCGAAATGTGGTCTCTTAACCATTTGTCAGTAAGTGTTCCAAGTAGAGGTCTTTATAAAACCAAAACTCTATTTCCTAGAGTCATTAAGTCCCTTATCCAAGTTCCACGACAAGTTCAAGAGACTCGTACTAAAAACAAGAAAACCATTGTCGTTGGTGAAAACAAAATTTTAACCCGAGAGATTCAAACTCATATGAAACCTTGGGTTGAGATTATTCGTGAAAATGCCATTTGTCTAGGAGGACATAGGGATCATGTCTCTACTTGTCTTTGTCACATGCTTTATTGCATTGAGACATCCACTCCCTATAACCTAGCATTTTTCATTCTCAAAAGAATGGAAAAGACTCGATTTAAACCTAAGGAACTCTTACCTTATGGAATGCTCTTGACTAGGTTATTCAAACATGTCGTGTCCGTCTCTCCTGAGCTAGCATTTGATCATTATCTCTCACATGATCGAGCCATGCATCCGCTCGCTCCTCACTATGAGCGAAAGACGTGAGCGGATCGAGGCAAGAAAATACCTCGTGAGTCAAATGCTAGCTCCTCCTCCACCACTCAAAATCATCCCTCCTCATTTTTCCACTTGATCACATGGTGACGAAAATAATGATGAATCATTTCACTCCAATTCATCTTCTCCCTCTCAACAATTTTCCCCTTCATCTAATGTTGCTTCTCGAGTCCGTCAAAACCCTTCTCATGAAAGTCATGACTTGAACACCCTTTTATCCGAAACCATAACTTTTCAAGCTCAACAACGAAATGCTCACCGAGACGGATTAAGGTCAATTGGACAAGCTCTCAAGAACATGATGGGAGGAAAAAGGAAGTAAAGATGTTGGCATAACTTCTAAGAAACTATTACTATTATTATTATTATCTCTCTTATCCAATACATTATATTTCTTTTTATAATTAGAACTAGAACAATGAATGATGACTTCCGAGTGTTAGGATGATCTTTAAAATAGTTTTATCATCCTATAAATGCTTTGCTAGTTGACAATTTATGTTCTTATGTGAATTTTATTAAGACTTATTAAAATTGCATGCTTAAGATTAATGATTGATGCATTGTTACTTTAGAATTACTTGATTTTTGACTAGTATGAGATGTGATACTTCTGAGGGAGAAAACTGGGAAAAATTTGCTCTCTCCAGAAAACGGCCCCATAATTCATCAGGCGGCCCCCTTATCATTCCGGGACCGCCCAACGATATGGGACCGCCCACAGGAGGGAACAAAATTTTTTGAATGTTTCTCTTTTTCTGCATCTTTGACCACCCTAGTCCTAGACTCTTGCTGGAACTTCCCTCTTTGAACACACAATTTCTTTAATCTTCATCTCTAACACCATGCTTTGCCATTTCCTTTTACTTTTTTCACTATTTAAACCATCAATCTTCTTCATCATCACCATCTTCCTCATATTCTTTTCTTCTTTCACCCAAATTTCTTGCTCAAATCATCACCCAAACTTTTCGAGAAAACCAAAAATGTCGGTTCGTCAAGTATGGAAATGTAAGACACCTCTTTTAAAATCATCACCTACTTGTCATAATGACTCACCACCACCACCACCACCTCCAACTAACACTCCTCACTCTATCTCACCAGATATGAACTACCCACAAAGAGATCGAATTATTAATCAACTCCGCACCATCTCTGCACTCATCGATTCTCAAACTCCTACACCACCCTCTTCACCACACCCATTGGTTCCACCTCATACTAATGCTCAAGTAGGGTGTCATGCTAGGTTTTGTCATTGTTGTAGGTACACTACCAACCACTTCCACTCATTAAGAAATGAAATTAATTTCATTTAATTCCTTATCACCCGTCTCATACCTCAATCAAAAGTCCATCACCATAATGATTCACCATCTCCATCATTCTCACTCTTCAATTAATCACTCCCAAATGATTAATTTGCTTAAATAAATGTTCACTACCGTTTGGGTATCACATCTTATGAAGTCAAGAATCATCTAATTGTTTAATTTTATTTGATGCTCTAATTATGTTATGTTAGGTTATGATTATCTTATGATGTATCTTCATATATTGTCCTGTATGGCTATATATGCTCTTCTTAGAATTTAAATGAACTTTATTTATAAGTTTCCAAAAGTGTGGATTATAATTTTGAGATATTTGTCATGCTATGTTGGTTTGCACTTGTACTTCTAACCTTATTTTGTAGCAAACAAATTATCGTAAGATCGATCCCTTGGTGCCCCGAATGAGGGGGGCATACATCAAGGGGGGTCTTTAGTCGTCGATTTCTTTCTCTCTACTACAATTCGACAATCAACCTTTTTGGATTCGACAAAAAGGGGGGGGGGGGAAATGGAATTAAACTTATTAGTAATTTATAAACCTCTAATTTTATACTAAATGAGTTTATATTTTGTCATCATCAAAAGGGGGAGATTGTTAATACAAATAATGTCTAAAAACGTTATTTATATTTTTCGACCTCTCGATGTTTTGATAATAACAAAATGTAAAAACGTTTACGATAAAAATAAACGTTTATAAATTACTAACCGTAAAATTCTATTTCTAAGATTAATCACTTAAGGTATGGATAAACAAATCATTAAACATGATTAGTGATTAAGAAAATATTTTTCTTAAACCTTACATTTCTACAAAAGTGTTTTTATAAAAATATAAAAACAAAATATTTATTTATAAAAGAAATGTATTATTAAAATAATAAATTTGAAATCAGATTTTTCCCCCCAAAATGGAAGGTTCTAAAACAGATAACACCTTCCCCACAAAAAGACAAAAAGAGGAGCGTAGTCTACGGCGGCCCCCTTATAGGCCTGGCGGCCCCCTAATATATTTGGGACCGCCGGGACCGCCGCCAGCACAACGGCTCTTTTTGTCTCCTATAAATACTGGGCCACCCCATCTGAAAAACAGAACCTCTTGCCACGAATTTTCTCAGATCTACTTTTCTCTCTTCTTTCTTTCTTTCTAAAACACATATCTTAATCACTAACATACCTTGATCTTGTTTTAAGTGATTAATTCTTTCTTCCTCCCTTCTTCTTCTAATCAAGTGCAAGAGAAGAACAATCGTATTCTTCTACATACGAATTGTTATTAAGTGATCTCCTTCTTCCTCCTCAAGATCACAAGTCTTTATTATATTAACTTTGTGTTGTTGTGTAAATTGGATTGTGTGTAGATCCAATTGTGTAAATTGTGTATTTATTGTTTGGATTGTGTGTCAATCCAAGAGTATATATCTTGTGAGTGTGTAAAGACTTAGTGAAGCCTTAGATTGGTTCTAGCTAAGATTAGGACTCGACATCTAGCTTAGTGTCGGAAAAGAATGTAAGCGATGTGTAAACGGTTTTCTCCCCCTAAAGGGAGCTTGTTGACATAGTGAAATCTCGAGTGGAGTACTCGGGGATTAAAGTAGGAACGAAGAGGTGCTTTGTAGCCGAACCACTATAAATTTTGGTGTCTTGGTTTGATCGTTTCATTCTCTATCTCTTTATATTGTTATTGTTTACTTAGTTCATTACATTAGATAGTTTAGTTGTGATTCATATTTTTGATTGATTAACATACAACTCGAATCAAAGCATTTTATAAGAAAAGTTTTAAAACGGTCAAATTAACCGGTAAACTATTCAACCCCCCTTCTAGTTTCCTATAAACACTATGATTGAAGGGTCGAATTTCATTCACCAAATAAAAAGTTTAGCAATTTCATAAATGCTAACGAGGTTTTTAGGCAGGTACAAAAAATCCT
Organism: Tanacetum coccineum; assembly: GCA_026074375.1. Classification (NCBI taxonomy): domain Eukaryota; kingdom Viridiplantae; phylum Streptophyta; class Magnoliopsida; order Asterales; family Asteraceae; genus Tanacetum; species Tanacetum coccineum. The sequence continues at coordinate 17,867 of BQNB010106362.1, read as the reverse complement.
TCTAATCTGGTATTCAAAATAATCAACTTCAAACATGTGTAGTTTTCTTTAAGGCAATACGACACTTCAACCAAAGGGTTACACCAAAATGATAAGGTTGTGCAGAAACTAAAGAACACGATGCAGTAAATTTATTAGTGATACTTTTTAACAAAATATATAGAGCTTACAGCTTCAGAAAAGCTGAGTTCATAAACTTCTTCGTCATTGACCAAGTCATCAATGTTTAACTCGGGATATGGTCGGTGACCATCTGCATAAAGCCATTGACCTTTCTCAACTTTATAGCAGTTGGGACATTGCATCGCCCCTTTGACATTAAACGCAAAACCAATGCAATTTGTACGAAAATAAGTATATATTACAATTACACATACAAAAAACATTAAATAGGTTTAGAAATAAAATATAAAAAAGGGACGAACCGGGTTACCTTACCTTTGTGCAAATCATATTTTCTAGGCGTGCAAGAAACATGTATCCTCTGATTATTATTTTGTACGTGAACATACAGTACACTACTTAAGGTTCTCCATATATCTACTGAACACTAGTTGGTGGACATTCTTACAAATTTCTAAGTCACAATCGGTTCACTTTTATACGATCCAAGATCAGTTTCTCCAATAGAGCCTCGATCTTGCGAGGGCGTAATAACCATACCTCATCAGATACAACTAGATAACATATTATGTAAATTACAAGATTTGGAGATCACGGGTCAATAGCAGAGGTGGCAATATAGGTGGGTTGGAAAAGGGGTAAAAAGTGGTTAGTTGGAAATTGTCATTTTTATTACGAGAATTATTGCTATAATGATGGCTATATCTTTGAATAAAAATAGTTCAGGAGGTTGTCCGCCAGAAAAAATAAGCATTTGGTGGCTTTCAGCCTGTTCACTTTCACACTAATTTTTTGACCCATTTGAAATAAAAACAACAAATGTGACCCATTTTTAAATGGTGCAAAGTTGCCAACTAGAGTCAGTAGAAGCCTAATCATGTCACTAGTCTGACAAAAAATGACAAATAACTTTTTTGGATTAGTTATAACCGTTTGTGAGATTCAACAACTACAAAAGTTTGGTGTCCTAGTCTGGCACATTGATACTGGTTATAGGGAAGTAGATGGTTTATGGTGTCCTAGTATATGGTGTCCTAGTCTGGCACATTGATACTGGTTAAGACCATATTGAAGGTTTGCAAAATTTAGTTCTTTTAAATCTTGATAAAGAGCTTTGAAGTAATTATCAGATTGTTCCACAAACTACTTGGACAATCCACTTCTTTCAAGAATTATGCATGCTGCCATATCAGGAAAGTGATACGGCAATGAAAGGAGAAAAGGTAGGAACCAATGATAGAAAAATAGACGAGCAAAATGGGTGATGAATAGAGAGAGAAAGGCAAGAGGAATAAATATTTTTCCGGAGGTTACTAGATGTGCATTGTGGACACATATGAAATTCTGGTTTCACAAGTGTATTGTATCGTCAATGCAACATCTAATAAGATATCTAAACATCAGATGTACCTCGAAGCTACGAGCTATAAAAAGATGCTATATTGACCACCTCACCTCTTTGACTAGCAACAACGAAGTTTGCCAAAATTACCAATCTAGAGTTGTAAAGTTCCAGAAAATTATGCGAGAACTAAATCAACCTCTATTCATAATAGTAGTTTGCAGGGTTAATCTTTTCAATCTCTTATGAGTAATATTGAATGGGAAATAAATAGTGACATTAATCATGTAAAAAACTAATTCTATCAAAATCATATACTTAAACACTTTGGTTCTAAAGTCTCACAATCTAGAGGTATTTTTTAATTAGATGCTGATACAAAGTGCTTACATGTCTACTTAATCCTTGACACACTTAAGCACAATCTAACTTGAACTTGAAGTTTCTAAAATTGTACTACAACAATAGTACTCTCTTTAAAACACATTAAGAACCTCCTTCCAAGATGTCAAACAGCAATGAACACGAAACACTATAGCAATAAACGTTTACCTTGGATAACATGATGACGATAAAACTATTTTCGGCAACTTTATTCTCTTCCAAAGTAGTGCCATCTTTTAACACTTTACCCTGATGAATAAGCATCTGTTGTGCAGCTGGATAAACATATGTTCCCTGAACAGTTTCTATATTTTTCTTTACATCGGCAACCTGCAACACATACAGGGTACCATAATTATACGATACATGTAGGATTTCTGATAAAGAACACTATAAATATACAATACACGGACATCTTTATACACCAAGTCCACAGACAAGTTCATTACAAGGTGTATAAATAACTGGTGCATCACAGTAAGAAACTAGTGCATCACAGTCATAGAATATCATGTAGATATTTTATCAAACACATGGTGTGCAGGTTCCATATACACATATTTCATCGAGTTTTTTTTTCTCAAATTCGTCTCAAATCTAGTGAAAAACTTGATATACAAACTTAAAAGTGATTCAACAAATAAAAAACTAACTCTCTCATCAAGAATCAATTTATCAAAAGTAACTACAAACAACAATTAGGAACACCACAAAAATGGACGAATTGTTTAAACACCTAAATATACACTAACAATCAACAAAAACATATTAACTTAAAATATATAATTACGAATAAAAAGAAATTACAAAAAGAACGGATCTTACTATTGAACGGTGTAAAGGTACAGTGGTTAACGGTGGTAGATAAGGTGGTGAACGATGGCAAAGATGGCGGTGAACAGCGGGGAAGGCGGTGGTTAATAGTGGGGAGGGAGGAAGTGAATTTATGGCGGGATGAGGAACGGTGTCAAGAGCGAAGAAGAAAGAACAAAATAATGATGAAAAAGGTTTTATATAATGTGTTATGTAAAATGACAGAAACACCCCTCAATGCATTAAAATTAATGACGGGCTGATAAGGACACGTGGCAGCACCAGGTGGCATCCTACCCTTTTTATTATAACTTTTTTTTATTTTACCCCAACTATATATATATATATATCTGTAAGGGAACCGGCGACGTTTCGAGGGAACCAGGCTACAGTAAAAAATTTGCCTATAAATAGTAGACAAAATCTCACCACTTTCTAACCGTTTTTCACACACTTTCTCTGCACTTTCCTCTCATTTAGATCTGTAGGAATTCCCCTTTAAATACCTTCATCTTCATATGATCATAATGATTTTAACATTCATTTTGTTGTAAGCATACTTCTATGATGATTCACCAAAGCAACCCTTAAAGATATTGCTATGAAGATCTACAAGATTGGAGATGTCATCATCTACATCTATTTGAAGGCTTCCCATCAATGGAAATTCTTTTAGATTAGGCATTCATATCTATTAGACTCATTGTCTTGGATCATCATTATAATTACATTATTATCTTGTATTATCAATTAGATTAGATGGTTTATGTGTTTGTGCCATAAAACACAAGGTTTGTTATGTTGAGCCATAAAACATAATGGGTTTGGGTTGGTTCTACCCGGTGTGTAAGAACTCGGTATTTAGCTTTGTACCGGATAAAGGGTAAGCGACGATGGGTTGGTTCTACCTTGATCTAGGACTCAGTATTTAGCTTTGTACCGAATAAAGTGTAAGCGACGTTGTGTAAGGTTTTCTCCGCCGAAAAGGAATTTTGTTGATCTAGTGAAGTAACTCTCGAGTAGGGTACTCGGGGAGTGGAGTAGGGCGGAGAGGAGCTCCGTGGCCGAACCACTATAAATCATCATGTTCGGGTTGCTTTCTCTTTTACATATCGCTATTTCTTTACTTGTTAATTATGTTTATGTTGTGCCTAGATGTTTATGATTATGGTGTGACAACTTGCTTTATCTATGCTTTTCATTATACATATAGTCGTAGACTATGATCGATAGATTTCATATTACGTCGAGTGTGTTCGGGCATTTGATACAAAAAGTTTTAAGATTTAATCGAAAACGTATTCACCCCCTCTACGTTTTCCACACGACGAAATATCGTCCGATGTGGCATGTGTTTTCGTAGAATTTTTGGTCAAGTATGACCAAACGTTTCCTCGAGGACATGTCGCCGAGGAAAGTTGGGTCAAAGTTTGACCAGATTTAGTCTCATTGATGTTTGCGTTAAGTTTCCCCCTATTATCCCCGAGGACATGTCCTTGGAGAAAAGTTTGAGCATATTTGACTGTAATTAATTAAATTCATTAGTGGTAACAATTGGGGGGTGACAGGGCCCAAACTTTCCTTGAGGACATGTCGCCGGAGAAATGTTTGTTGGTTGACCATACTTGCCCAAATACGGTGTCGATAATTTTGGCGGGTTGTTTCCCGCCAAGGTTTCCCCAACGACATGTCCTCGGGGAAAATTTACATGTCCTCGGGGAAAAGTTTGACCAAGTTTAGCCGCGTTTCACTAGTGTGATTAACGGCAATGACGATGGGGTGACGTGGCATTTTCTTATCTCGTATCCGGGTGTTAGACCACAAAACTACTTATCATTTCTGAACTTTTAAAACTGCTTTTAAGGTTTGTTATGCTTTCGAAACACGTTGTGCGGGGCTAAAAACTAACAAAGAAGTAAAACCAATGAATTACATTTACGAATCCGATTAACGTTCAAACACTAAAGCATACAAAATTACGTTTCAAATCGATAAATGTTTAAACAACAAAGCTACGAGGTTACATTACAATCGTTAAAAAGTTTAAACACTAAACCATACGAATTACATTAGAAATCGATAAAAGTTTAAACATTGAAGCATACGAATTACATTCCAAATGCTAAGTTGATATGGATAAATGACAAACTACTCCAAACCAAATTTTCCCATGTCATTGTAAACCTCGTGAAGTAGTGCAGTTGAATTAAGTGTGTGTTATTCTGGATGCATATACATTTCTATTGTTGCTTCGAGTAACTTTATCTTTCCAAGTAAGAACTTGCAGTTTGAGCACTCTGCATTTTTTGAAGGTTCTGGAAATTACTTGGAGGTGTTGAAGATCCTCCAGAAGAAATTAGACTCGTTGAAACTCCAAGAGAAGCGACCAGCAGACGGACTCGATCCTCTTTCAATAATTTTTTTTACATCCAAACTCGTTTTTCCAAGGTTGTTAAAAAGTAAAGAAAATAACTTTTACATCCAAACTCGATTTTATGAAATGCGGCTGCTGTGCAGCAGGATTCTACTGGGTGCTGGCGTCATGTCGCCGAGAAAAGTATTCCCCATGTCAACCAAAGTCAATCTGGTTAACACTTTCCCCGGCGACATGTGTCGCTGGGAAACGTATTCTCCATAGTTGATTATGGTAATACTTTCCTCGGCGACATATAGCCGAAGAAAAGATTCCCCATATTTGACTATAATTGATTATAATTAATTAATTAGTTACTGGCAAAACTTTTCTCTGACGATATGTCCTGGCAAAAACAACCAAATATCATCAGGGAATGTGTCGAACAAGCAAGATTACCCGCGCGTTGTTGCGGGGCGTTAATTTTTTTGCCGTTGTTACGGGGCATCAATTTTTATTTTCCTTTTATTTTGTGCGGTTTTTTATTTTTTCGGTCTTATGTTTTATAGTTTGTTTTTTTTCTTATATGGGCTTATGTGTTGGGCCTCATATTTAAAGGTTTGTTTTTTTTGCTATATGGTTTTTTTAATATAATTTTTGGAATTATTTTTCGGTCACATGTTTAATAGTTTGTTGTTTTTTTGTTATATGGGCTTATGTGTTGGGCTTCATGTTTAAAAGTCTGTTATTTTTTGTTTTTAGTAGGGTAAAACGGGAGCGTTTAATGCAATCTAGAGTTGTACGTTTGTGACCATGTCGATTATTTTAAAGTTATTAGGTGTCAAAGATATTTTCGCGGGTATATTTTTATCTAAATAAATCGGTACTTTTGTGATATTTGTTTCCTCTATTTTGTGCCAACAATTTTTTTTAATTTTTTTTATTTCCTACTAAGAAAACCTATTGAGCCGGCCCAAAATAAAAGCTCAATAAACTGACCAAAAATGAGAGCCCAACCAAAAGGTACTGTAGCTACAGGAGGTGGAACGACGTATATAATTTTTGGTCTCATGTTTAATAGTTTTTTTTAATATGGCTTTATGTATTGGGCCTCAGGTAGCGGGTATTTTTTTTATCTGAATAAATCAGAACTTTTGTAAATTTGGTTTTATTTATTTTGTGCCGAGTATATATATATATTTTAATATTGGGTATTAAAAAAAACCAAATGGGCCGGTTCAAAATAGAAGCCCAGTGAGTCGGGTACTGTAGCGCTACTATAGTGCTACTGTAGCACTGCTCATCGTAAGCATTGTAGATGTCAAAAACGACGTCGTATAACTTCTAACATGTGTAGTGTTATAATTATAATGTGTAGTGAAGGTCACCATGCTCACGTGAGGAGCAATATCCCATGAAATTTGGGCTAGGCGGTGCATGCTTAGGTCTTAAGGACATACCATTGGTTAAAAAAGATCTATAGGGTAGAAAGATGCTTTTGTTCTTTTCTGAGGCTATTGTTATCCGTTCGGTCCTTACTGCTCTTGTGTGTCACATGGCTTTCGCTATCCGTCTTGACGGCCTTTCTAACGGCATAGGCCTTCCGGTATGTATATGTTGGAGTTTGGGAGTGTCCCAAAACAGGGTAAAGACAATCAATGCCTAGCTACGTACCAAGATTGGCTATCGAATATCACTTGGAATCGTGTAATCACTTTCTAAAGTAAACTATTCGACCATAATGCTTGGGTATCACAAATATCTACTTGGGATAAGACCAAATGTATGTTCTTGTTTGAGGCAACAATCAAGAACCCTGCGCATCCAAGTGTGTAGTTTATGTGTATGTTTTTCACTACTCTCAACATGTAAGATGTGATCTCCTTTTATAGAAGAATACTCAAAACCATAGTTAAAGATTTGTGAGAGATTATAAGAGATATAATCTCTTCCACAAATAGCCTCCTTGATTCCAGGAATTAGTGGTTACATGATCATACTAATCGTGGTCATTAAGTGTGATTATTACTTACCATAAAAAATGGTCAAAGTAGTTATAAGTCATAGAATTCTATCCAGAGGGTTTTCCATTTAGTGTCCTGAAGCATCAGCTAGCCCGCTAAGGAGCATACCCATTGATGGTTCAATACTAAAACAACCTCTGATGAGCTAACCCGCTGAGGATACTTCCTATGATGGATTACTCTCTGATGGTATCCTTCAGCTTACTCACTTGGTGAGTTGCACAACTGAAGCCATCAGTCCTCTGATGAACATCCTTCAGTCCAGAGTTACTCTCAGAGGAGTGACTCACTAAAGTTCATTATCGACTAGAATTCCCTTAACCACTATCAGAGTTAGGGTGTTCAGAGAACTCTGGGTGTACACTTCATACCTCCATCCTCAGATACCAGTATGAACAGATCCCTATAATTGAACTAAAATTCCAACAATCCTCCCCAATTTAGTATAATTCCTTTGCTTGAAAAAATAAACATAAAACAAACAAGTGCAAAAATAAAAATGTCTTGAGGATCGAATTTTCATCTTAGTAAATACACGTTTAAATATTCAAGAATCAGAGTGTTCTAAGAATTGAACCCTTTAACTCATTTGAGTACCTGAAGGTAAATACACATAAGTTTTCAAACGCGTAAACGCTCCTGACACTATTACATAGCCATGTGTCCATATCCAATTTATAAATGTTATAAGACCCAAAGTCCATGATCCATGAGGCGGCAAAACCCCAATATTTACATAGGTGGTTCCTCTTTATTCATACTCCTGCTTAGCATTTTTTCAAAGAAATTAACCATTAAGAAGTTTGCAACTTCATCCTCCTTTCAGCAGGTTTCAAGCACATCCCTAGGATGATATGTAAACATGTGCTTCAGTTATCTGAATGTTCTGCTTTCCACATTGAACTCAGCTGCCAAGTTTCCTCATCAATGAGTTGGGTGTCCTAGCATTCTACGACGTAGTTGGACTTCAATCCCATCCCTTCAGCAGACTTTATAACCAAGTCTCTAGCCAGACCCTTCGTTAAGTGATCAGCTAGGTTTTGTTAAGACCTTACAAACTCTATGGATACCACCCCATTCGTGATTAGCTCACGAATCATGTTGTGTCTGACACCTAGGTGTCTGGATTTACCATTATACATCTGGCTATAAGCCTTTGTCAATGTAGAAGCACTATCATAGCGGATAGAAATAAGTGCCATAGGTTTGACCCACAAAGGAATCTCAAGGAGCAAGTTTTTTAACCATTCAGCTTCCTTACCAGCGGCTGCCAGAGCCACAAATTCAGACTCCATTGTAGAACCAGTGATGCAAGTTTGCTTCTTGGAAGCCCAAAAAATTGCACCACCACCAAGCAAGAATACCCAGCCACTTGTAGATGAATTGTCTTCAGTGCCGCTGATCCAGCTTGCACCAGTGTAACCTTCCAACACTGAAGGATATCCAGAGTATACCAATCTATAGTTCATGGTTTTCTTCAAGTACTTCAGTACCATCTGAATTGCTTGCCAGTGCTGAGTACCAGGGTTACTAGTATACCGGCTTAGTTTTCCTATAGTAAATGCAATGTCGGGTCTGGTACAAGTTATGGCATACATTAAGCAGCCAATCACTCTGGAATACAGCCAGACCTCTATTGGGCATCAGCTTCTCACAAGTATCCAAAGGTGTACTAACTAGAGTGCAATCAGAGTAATTGAATTTCTTCAGAACCTTCTCAATGTAATGAGACCGAGAAATTGCTATACCATTACTCTCATGTTTAATCCTTATACCCAAGATAACATCTGCCTCCCCTTATGTTCTACATAGAGAACCTTGATGATAAAAATTCTTTAGTCAGATCCACCTAAACTTGGTCAGTGCCAAAGATCAGCATGTCATCAATATATAGGTAAATGATGACTCCTTTACCAGATGCATCAAATTTGCTATACACACATTTGTCAGCTTGATTAAGTAAATAACCATTAGATAAAACCACTTTATCAAACTTTTGATGCCATTGCTTAGGTTCCTATTTAAGCCCATAAAGAGACTTAATCAGTTTACACACCTTGTTTTCATTGCCAGGCAAGATGAAGCCTAAAGGTTGGTTCATATAAACCTCCTCTTCCAGTTCCCCATTCAAGAAAGTTGTCTTCACATCCATCTGATGAATTATCAGTTTGTGAATTGATGCCATAGCAATCAGCAGTCTTATGGTAAATATCAAAGTAGTTTATCCTTAAATTTTGTTTAAAGCCCTGAATGACCAGCCTTGCCTTGAACTTTTCAACAGTTCCATCTACCTTCAGTTTTCTTTTGAAAATCCATTTGCAACCCAGAGGTCTGCAACCTGGAGGTAGATGAGTCAACACCCAAGTGTTATTGCCCATGATGGAATCCATCTCATCATTAATTGCTTCTTTCTAGAAAGCAACATCCTGGGACATTATTGCTTCATCAAATGTTTCAGGGTCATCCTCAACATTAAAGCAATAGGAGTATTGGTTAGATACCTCATCCCTTGTTCCTTCAATTAAATATAATTGAAATTCAGGCCCAAAATCCTTTGGAGTCCTATGCCTTTTGCTTTTCCTAAGCTCAGGCTTAGATTGCTGAACAATCTCATCAGAGACCACTAAACCGGAGTCTTCAGTTCCTTTTACCAGGGGCCTCTGACTTGGTCTAGGGACAGATGAGAACCTGTGCTCATCAAAGATAGCATCCCTTGATTTAATGATAGAGTTAATAGCAACTGAATCATTAGGTTCAATAACATAGAACCTAAAAGCCTTGGAATGCTCAGCATATCCAACAAAGATGCATTCAATGCCTCTTTCACCCAAAGTTTTGAGCTTTGGATTAGGGATTCTTACAAATGCCCTACAACCTCAAACTCTGAGATAATTCATGTTTGTTTCTTTTTAGTCCAGAGTTCATAAGGGGTAACCCTGTTCCTTTTATTGGGAACCCTATTTAATAAATAGCAAGCAATTAACATAGCTTTACACTAGAACCCTTGACTCATACCTGAATAGGACAACATGGAATTAACCATTTCTTTCAGCACTTTGTTTTTCCTTTCAGATATATCATTTTGTTGTAGAGTATAGGGAGCAGTCGTTTTATGGATAATACCAACAGACTGAAAATACAGACTATCCATGTACTTACCTCCCCTATCAGTCCTGAATCTTTTGATCAGAGACCCTTATTGTAATTCAACTTCAGTTTTGAATACTTTGAATTTATATAATGCTTCATCATTTGAATGTAATAAGTAAACATAGCAAAACCCATAGGCGTCATCAATAATTGTCACAAAGTACTTTTTATTCCCTAATGAAGGAGTAGCATGCAGATCACAGAGATCACTGTGAATCAATTTCAAAACTTCAGTTTAACGTTTTACATTTTAAAATGGTTTCTTAGTTATTTTATTCAGCATGCAAGTCTGAGACTTTTCAGTGTCCATGTCAAAATCAAGGATTAACCCATCCTTGGACATATCTTGCATCCTCTTAAAGTAGATATGGCCTAGTCTTGCATGCCATAAGATTGAATCATTTAGTTTAGAGGTTGACATGAAGACTGAACCAATATTATCAGAGACAATATTAAGCCTAAACATATGATTACTCAGATAACCAAAACCAATAAACACACCATGTTTAAATAAAATAAATTTGTTTGATTCAATCACTTGTTTATAACTACAATTATTCAAAATACTACTGGAAACCAAATTCTTCCTTATATTAGGAACATGTAAAACATTTAACAAAGAAACAACTTTTCCAGAACTAAACCTAAGATCTATACAACCACGTCCATTGGTATGTGCTTAATTACACATACTTTTTACCTAATAAAATGACCCCAAATGACCAAAAACGGTCATAAAATGCCAAATATATGCTTGTTTTGCTATAGGTACTGTAGAGGTACCGGATATTCACTAAAGGACACAAACAAAGCCAAAACTAACAAAACCAAGCACGGGATTAGAAAGAGCGTGAAAAAGTCAAAAGTCAAATTCAAAAGTCAACACCGAAAAGTCAAAGTCTAAGTCAAAGACAAAGCCGAAACCGAAGAAATACTTAATGGGCTAACCCGCACCAATTTAATAGGCCGGGTCAGCCCATTAGTGTTTATTTACAAGATTAAAAAGCCCAAAGTCCAAATCCAAAACCCTTATAAACCGGCCCAATATATATAAGCCCATAACATTTAACCATTAAACCCTTAACTATTTTACACCGTTAGTCCCTGGGGGTTTTACAACGTTAGTCCTTAAGGACTAACAATGGTAGTCCCTCAACCTAAGACTGTTACCTTGTCCCGTTACCCTGTTATAACAAAAACCCAAAAACCTTTTCCCGCCCATTATACTGTTCATCCGTCACTCTCACTTAACCCTTGTGCCCCAAAACAAATCCATCACTCTCACCTCTCAACCCACTTCACAAACCACCAAATCCACCTTGGCAATCCACCACATTTTGATTCGTTGATAAGACATTGGACTATATCAAGGGCTAAAATCATTCTACTTGGAGAGCAAGAAAAATTGGATGGCTTTGATGAGTTTTGGAATTCTCTCACACAAGAAACACACCCTTGAGCTCACTCACAGAAGTAGCACAAAGAGTGAAGACCCAAGACCTTTGATATCTATATAAATAGGATTCGTGTAAGCCCTTGAGGCATCTAGCTTTTTTACTTTACAGCTTATTTACTTATGTTTTTTACTTTATGCAATTTAAATTTCCAAGTCTTGTAATCCGTTTTTAAGTTTAATGAAATTTGAAGTTTTTAAGTTTTAAGAATCTGTTCCTTTTAAGTTTATGTTACTTTGTGTTCTAAAATCTTTGATAAGATATTAAAAGCTCTTGTTTAACTCTCTTATAAGCTGTTTTATACTTAAACAAAGAAAACTTTCTAGTTTTTAGTTGTTTAAGTCCTTTTACTAAAAATCACCAAAAATCTCAAAAAGCAATGGAGCATGGTTCATTGTGGATGGCCATGGGTTAGTGCTTATTGGATAAGCATTAGGGTGAGTTATAAGCTGATTTGGGTGCTTAACTCTTAACCAAAAGCCTAGGACCCTTGTAAGTTCTTATTTTCTCATTTTTCATGCTTTGGCTTATTTACTGTTTTTAGCTTATTCTATTGCTTATATTGTGCTTATTCTGTTCTTAAATAGCTTATTATGTCGTTTTGATTGCTTTTCATGCTTTTGTTTAGTTTAGATAACATTTGCTTATGTTTTCATTGAATCTGTGCCTTTTAGTTTATATATTGCTTATTCTTGTTGCTTAATTTGAAATGCTTATTTATTATTGAAAAATTCTTTTTATTGTTTATTAGACTTAACTTATGTCCTATCTTTCAAATTCTTGTCTTAAATTTCAGTTTCATAAGCAAAAAATGGAATTAGGAAACATAAAGGGGTGTTTGGCACAACAACACTAACCCATGGTTAGTGCTGTTTATACCATATTGACCCATTTGTGAACTTTGATCATACATTTGGAAGCCCTTGAATATGTTTTAGTTAGTTGTTTAAGTCTAATATTGTGATTTTAGGTTTTGAGAACTCAAGTTTTGAATCTGTGGTGTTTAGGTTTCAATTCATTAAATTTTGATTAAGTGCTTATAACTGTTATTTTCATGCTTGTTCTTAGTCTAAAATGCAGTAGGAATAGGTTAGTTTAAGTGTGCATTTGCTATTGTGGTTTTGTTAAAATCTGTCAAAGTTATCAAGTCCATTTTCAAAGTTTAAAATCCATTTTTCATTAGCAAATTTAAATAAGTTAGAAATAGTTTTAGGTTTTGAAATTTCTTGCACAATCTTCTTAGGTATTTGAGCTTAGTCTTTTAAAAGTCATTTACTAGTCTAAAATTAGGCCTGCATTTAGCTTTTTGTATTTTCAAAAATTAAAAAAAAACTCAGCTCATACTGAGTGTCACAGCCCTTTTCATTTAGCTTTTAAACAACTTATTTGATTTTCAAAATGTTTTCTGATTGATGATTTAGATAGCTTATTGTATAAGCTTTACAGTGATTTAAGTTTCTAGAGAGTACTAGCTTAATCTGTTTTTAGCTTTTAGCCCCATAAGGATAGCTTATGGGTCTTAAAAATTAGCTTAAAGTTGCCCCATGAGGCTGTTTTTGGTTGTATTTTAGCCATAGTTCTTGTTTGCTTATTTTAGAGTTTAAGCTGTTAGGTCTGCTTACTTTTAGTTTAGATTCACTTATTAAGTTAGTATTAAGATGCTTTTAGCTTATTTTTGTTGTTTCCCTAACTTATTTAGTCTTAAAAAGATTAAACAGTTTAAGCCTTTTAGTCCTTAGTTAAAAAAACCAAGTCTGTCAATTTAAATAGCTTATTCCATCTTATTTATTAAGTTTTGTAAAAAGTGTCTTTTTTTAAATTGCTTATTTTCATGTTATAAAATTTTCCCATTAAAAAATTTTGCATAAAAAAAATGTTAGGAAATTAGGAAGTCAAGGGTGAGCCGGGCTCGAACCCTTGACCTCAACCAATCTCAACCAACATTTAACACACACACCACACACCATCTGCCCTGGTGTCTTTTTCGGGTATATCTTCACAACATTTATTACTTAACCATTTTTAGCCATTTTGCCTATGAGCCTTTTTAGGCTTATTTCCAGCTTATTCGTTCAGTACTTTTCCAGTTTTTTTATTTTTCTTAGAATCAACATAGTTTAAAGTACTTTTAGTGAATTTTTTAGATTTTTATAAAAATGTTTATTATTTTTAATATTTAATTTAGACTTACTTTGTTTTTAATTCATAATAAATAATATAAAAGTTAAAAAAATATAATTCTTTTTTTTTAAATTTTCTTTTATTATTTAGGATTTATAAAAATTAAATTTTCATTTGTAGGGTTAAAATTTTAGAATTTAGTTTTTTAAAGAACGGGATTTGAATCCCATGATCATTTTTAGTGTTCTAGCTTTAATTGCCTTCGTTTTTAGCGTACCTTTACTCGTTTTAGCATATTTTTAGTAGAAATAGATAACCAAATCCAATTTGTAATATTTAAGTGTTGGGACTTAAAAGACTTCATGGATTCTTAGAAGTTACTACTGCTCAGGTACATAATGGAAATTATACTAAGTGGTTAGTACTGGTAGTATAATATTACCACTGCTAGTTACTACTGTTAGTATAATTTGGTACTGATAGAATAAAGTTACTACTGTTAGTTGAAATTAAGACTGCTCATTGGTTAAGACTAAAATATAAGCTAAGTAGTTAGTGCTGCTAGTAGTAAATGTTAAGACTGCTAGAACAAGTTAGTACTGTGAGTATATATTAGTACTGCTAGTACTAATATTACTACTGCTTATGTTTATTAGTGCTGCTGTGAAAGGATTACAACTGTTTGAAGACTTTCTACTGTCAAGAGGATAAAGACGAATTAAAGAGATAAAGATTGTTTGGAGTACAAGAATACTTGTGAAGATAAGTATTGAGATATTTATGTACACGATATACATAATGTATTTATTTAAAAGATTACGTTTATGTTTAGAAAAGATTAAGATATCTTAGGAATGTATTATAAGCCGACTAGGACTCCTTAAGTCTATAAAAGGAGGCTCTAGGGCATTAGTTGGGATATCAGTTTTGCACATAAGTCTTCATAGTTGTCAAAGTCGATTAAGAAAAGCTTCAAGGTTGTAAACCCTAGTACTAAGTGAAGAGTACTCGTATTATTGATCTAATAATATTGGAGCGTTTGGTTATATCTTTGTTTGTTCAAGATTACTGTTTTATTCATAATACTTCTAGGTATTAAGGTGTAGATTCCGCATACACTTTAATATACATACAAAGTTTCTACAACAAGTTATTTTGGATTTATCCAAGGTAATTTAACCTTAGACAACCTAAGGAATCGATCTAGGTTTGGGATCAACAAGTGGTATCAGAGCTTTGCTTTGAGAAACTTTGATCTAGAAGACATGGAGCTTGAATCTACAAATAGTGGTCCTACTGCAAAGCTTCCCATACTCAAACTGGGTGAGTATGAGATGTGGGTTATAAGGATTAAGCAGTACTTCCAGATCCAAGACTATGCACTCTGGGAGGTGATAGAAAATGGTGATTCATGGGTGTCAGTACCACAAACAACACAGGAGAATGGTACATCAGTTACAAAGATGTCTATACCTGTAACTGCTAAAGAGAAGACAAATAAAAAGAATGATGTGAAGGCTAGGGGTTTGCTACTCATGGCTCTTCCTAATGAACATCAACTTACATTCAGTCAGTATCCAGATGCTAAATCAATGTTTGCTGCCATAGAAATAAGATTTGGAGGTAATGCAACTACCAAGAAAACTCAAAAGACACTTTTGAAGCACTTGACTTCTTATGCTATACAATGAGGTCCAGACATTATTGGTTTTAATTATGCCAGAAAAGTGTGGATGTACAGCATATGAGAGGTCGTTTATAACCACATTGGTATCGTTGTTATCCACTCTGCTCTATTAGTTTGTATAGTAGAGTAAAATAGTATAGAAGTCTATAGTTTAGCCTCAAGGATTGTAAATCGCTGTTACTAGTAAGAGTAACCTATCTATTCTGATCAAATAGTATTTGGGGCTGTGATTGAATAAAAGAAAAACCTTGAAAAACATCATTGTTCTTATTGTTATTATTCCGCTGCGTAATGTTTATCTTTGATGTTTATTATCCTAGATTAGATCTAAACAATCTGAGTCTTAAACGATCTATAGGTTTTCACAGTTTAGCCAAGCATGTTAAAGATAAAGCAAGAACAATAAATCAAACAACACATAGACATATTGAATGATTAAGTAAACCTTACTTGATTAAAACATGAATTGGAAGAGGTACAATAGGGTTTTTAGGCCCTAAAATCATCTCCTACAGCTGCTAAACGAACTAGGGTTCGCACCTCTTTTATTCTAAAGTTTACACACTCAAACCCTAAATTCCGGGTTTTTTTTATTCTAAAGTTACACACTCAAAACCCTAAATTCGGGTTTGTATATATAGGAAAAATGTTGTGACGACGTCGCGTTTTAATCGTGACGCCGTCATGAAAGAATATTCTAGATAATGGGTTGGGTCGTATGCTTTGACGCCGTCGTGGAATCATGTGACGCCGTCTTGGTCTTCGTGGTGACGGCGTCACGTTTTATTTGTGATGCCGTCTCCAACCACTGTAGAGAAATTCTTGATCAATGTTGGTGTAGGTCCGTAGTCTTGTCCGTTTCTTCTCCAAATGAGCCCAAGTCACGTGTAATTCTTCCAAATGCCTTCCAAATGAGAAATACCTGAAAAGGAACGATTAAGTACCTATTTTGGGCATAAATGCACAATTTAGGGGGTTAAATGACCCCAAAAAAGTTTATTAAATGACACCTCATCAAATACCCCTACACTTGAGATTTGATTATCCTCAAGCAAATGGGCTTTTCTACCTAGACAATAACAATATAAGGGGTTATTTTACCTACTATTTAAACATATTCTACAACACAACCTTCTAGACCTCGTAATTAAAAGCACAGAAAGTATATACTAGCACCTCACCAATGAATTATAACATATGGGGGAAATGGAAAATCACACTTATGTCATAGCATATAAATTACCATAGGCTTGGTAAAGGATCAAACCTCCACCGCTAGGTGCAAGTATTATTCATTACTATCTAAGAGGTCTTTATAAAGGGTTGTGGGGTGTAGGTGTAAGATAACATATAATGGAAACGGAAATGGATGGGATACATTTGGGTGGTGAATTTGGGTGAATTTGGGGAGGAATGGTTAGCTAATTATTTACACGAATACGCTTTGGTTTGGTTGCTAAGCCAAGACTCAGACAAAGATCTACAAACTCTACACAACTCTACATCAATCTCTTTTCTTTTTCTTTTCTCATTTTTTTTAATAACATAATACATCACATGAGGTTTATAATACGTACCCCTACACTTGAGCTTTTTACATGCTCGATATTTACAATCTAACTAATGACCCATTTTGAGGTGGATCAAAATAACATGAAGATCATTTGACAAACATATGGGGGTATTGACTTAACTTTTCTTCTCTATTCTTCAGCAAAATAAACACTACCATGAATCCCAATCGTCTTAAAATTGTATTTACAAGGATAAGCATTTAGCAACCGTGTACTCAAATAATTAACTTGGGTTATCACAATAATGTACTAAAGGCGAGTACATATAAGGTAGGCTAAGGCTTTTTGGGTGTAACGATTGGTTTAAGGGTGACAATGCTCTTCATTAATAGTCCGGATTAACCAAAAAATTACAAGAACCGTGAAAAAGGATAGGCTCGGAGGGTTGTACTAGGGTATCCTGCACTAAAGGTGAGTGCATGGCAAGGGTGTGGGATAGTTATATGATCGGTGTGACCATCATAACAATTACAGGTTTAAAACATGGGTTAATCCTAATGCCTCTTATCAAGCAAATCCTAATACTTACTATGCGGTCTCGGGATGCATCACAAAAACAAGTTCTAGAATTTAATATGCTACCGGTACACTCTCATAATCCTAAAATAACCGATACCAATGTTCCAGAAAAGGCGACAAAACCACGCATACACATCCGTAACGACGGAATAGACACACATGATTGCTCACTCCTTAACTCGAACAAGCTAAAGGTATAATATCTAAGGGCGAACCTCACATTGTGGGGGTGGAATTTTGAGGGTTTTTGTGCTAGTCATATAAATTCCTATCCATGGGACGCTAGTAATACTCGGTTTTCGTTGGTATGTGTCGTAAAAAAA
>BQNB010106361.1:0-23406 GCA_026074375.1 Tanacetum coccineum | reverse complement strand
ATAGTTATATTTTTTTCTTTTTTGACTTTCTTTTGACTTGACCATGTCGGTGTTGACTTTGACTTTGGCCAGTTGACTTTTCTGTTGACTTTTTAACTTGATTGACTTTTCGGCTTCGATTTGGCTTTGTCTTTCACAGTCTTTTCCATTCCGTGTTTGGTTTGCCGTTTTGACTTCGTTTTTTGTCCTTTTGTGTGATATCCGTTTCCTGCAAAATACAAATGCAAAACAAACATTTCTTTGGCAGTTTTTGTCTGTTTTTGGTCATTTAAGCTCGTTTTTAAAGGTAAAAGGTATATGTAATTAAACACATACCAATAAAACTCGATAGGACTCTTAATTTGTTAAAACGTGTAAAATATGGCTAATATGAGTTTAAAAGGACTAAAAGGATTGTGTATGATGAAAAACTTGACAATAAACTCATTTTTGTCAAGTCTGTTTTGAAGAGCTCAAACTCGGAAGAGTCAAACTCGGAAGTCAACATTTCAAAAGTCAATCTCGGTAGTCAAATTTGAAAAAGTCAAAATTTTAATCTCAAAAGTGTCGGATTTGTTGCTACATGCATAATTTGTTTTGGAAAGGGCTTATGAGTATAAGAGTGTGTTAATGATAATTGTCTGAATGTGTTGTCTAAAGCTCAAATGTCTGTATCACGATCCGTTTCTCATGTGAAGTTGAATTTCAATCGTTTGTGAAAAAGTAACGCAAATATTAAAAACAATTGATCAAGATTTGATGAATTTTATACTGTGTGTCAAATAGGTCTATTCTTAATTGTTTAAGTGGTCTAAGTCATGTCCGGTTTCGACTATTTTCTGCAATGAATAGAATGAGGAGTGAGTGACTTAGTAACCATTCAGTTGTTGAATTAGATGTGTTTGTGTACATAGTATAATTTTTAAACAATTAAGAATTTTAAAATAACTTGAGTCAGATAATTCAATTCTCAATTGTTTAAGTGGTCTAAGTCTCTCCAGTTTTGGTCGCTTTCTGTAATGAACAACTGGAGGAGTGAGTGACTTAATGGACATAAAAGAACTCACTCTGACTCTTGATGACTTCAGGACAATCTTTCAATTACCTCAAGAAACTGACATCAATCATGATTACTTTGTCCCTGCTCTAAAGTTCTCGGAGATGATTCCATTCTACGTCAACATTCTTGGTTTTACTCTAGAATTAAGATAAACATCAAACTTTAAGACAACCGGTCTTTTACAACCATGGCAGACAGTGTGCAAGATGTTTTCAAGATGTCTGAGAACACATGTTACTGGTTATGATCAACCATCGTTGAAGATCATGCAGATGCTATATTGTTTTGTCAACAATATTCACGTTGATTATGCATAATTGCTTTGGGAAGGATTTCACTACTCACTAACAAATCCAACAACCATGATTCCTTATCCCAGATTCACAAAGCTTATCGTGAGTCATTACATGACTACATTCCCTAAGTTCTCGAGAAGAGCTCATGATGAATACCATAATGTAGAGGATTATGTGATGATTAAAAGCATATTTAATTCAAGGAAGAGTAAGGGAGTAGTTGGAATGAAGATTCCAAATTGGATGATAACCGATGAGATAAAGCTTACGAAGAATTATCAGTTATATGTTAAGGTGTTTGAAGTAGATGTTCCTACGACTCAGTCACAGCCGATTGAGTCTATCCAGGGAACGCATATCGATAACTAGCACCCTATGCAGCCTAACCCTGAGATTGCTAAAGGTGAATCAAGTGCTCCATGAAGGTCTACTGTCATTAGACTTCGTATCCCACCAAGACGATCCACAAGACTTACTCCACCAACTCTAATCCCAAAAACTGATGAGGCAGATGATCTAGTTTTACAAGATACACTTCAAGTAAGTCTTGCAAAGCAGAAAAGTGGTAAAGAACAAAATGTGGATAAAGTTAAAGAGCACTTGATGGCTGTAGAAATTAAGAAGTTAGTAGAAGGATCAGAGAATGTAGAAGAGAATGTTGAGGTTGCTAGTTCACCCCTTAGGAATGATGACAATCAAACTAATCTCGGCACTAGGTTAGAGCCCAGGAGTGATAAGGAAAGACCGAAGGTGCAGAAAATTGTTGATATATCACAACCTGTAAACGTTATTAAAGAGGAGGAAGAATCAAAGAAGATATTAAAAGTTGAACTAAGGGAGAAAAGGAAGAGATATAGAGTCTAGAGAATACACCATCCCAACAAACAACTAGATCTCTTAGGACTCATTCTACTCTCATATCTTTGGATACTGAGAAATTCCAGGAATTGACGAAAACTGATACTATACCTTCATCTTCAACACCATCATCATCTTCATCCAAACTATCTGCTACAAATCGTCTCTTGTACTTATTCAAATCCAAGTCTGGACGTGTCAAAAGATACAAGAGTTTCTTTGATGAGATACAAGGAAAATATGGTTATCTATTTGGTAATCTGACAACAAAGTTTATGCGAAGAAGAAAGTTTAATGCACTTGCTCGACATCTCCAAGACATCATGATGGAATCTTTTCCCAAGATGGTAGATGAGCGAATCAAGAAAATTATTCAGACTCAAGTTCCATTACATGTTGCACAAGGGACTATATTGGAAAGAGAAAAGAGTCAAGCAGAGGTGGCCAAGATGATTGTTGATGCTATTCAGCAGGAACGTAAGAATTTTCGATCAGAGATTTCTTCGCAAGTTAATGATGCTATCACTAACCAAATTCCTTTGCAGGTTGATTCTTCAGTCATGAGTTATATGTCAGGACATGTATTGCATGTGCACCCCACTCAAGCTACACCAACTAATGCACAAGAACAATAACACTAACTATATCTGACTATGAAAGACAATCCTCAGCTGCAATAGGATGATTTACCAATTTGGCTCGCTCTCAAGTATAAATTTGAAAGACTTCATATGGTCGCTACTCCTTGCAGACCTTCAGCTGTTCGCCGTAGAGATTAGAATGATCCTCATTATGATGCTCATCCTAAGGGGGAGAATAGTGCAAAAAGGCAGAAGACAACTGAGCATGGAACGTTTGAGCTTGGAGGATCATCATCTGGCCAAGATTATGAAAGTGAACCAGGTCCTTCAACGTCAAGTAATCAAGAACAATCTGATGACTTTGATTTTTGGACAAATTCTTATGCCACAGATGATGATGTGCTTTCGAATGAGAAAGTGTCATAAGAGCTTGTAGATGAAATGTCACAAACTATTAATGAAGAAAAGCTACACAAAGTTGTCAATGAGATGTTAAGACAAAAATGCACTTAAGGAGATGAGCATCAATACCACATTGATCAGATACAAAACTTCTTGAAGAGTGATATTGTGTGGCAAAGCAGGAAAGAAATAATAATTCCACCATATCAACCAAAGCCCACTCCAGTCATTTAAAGCTGCCAAAGAGATCCTAAAGCTCCTACACTATCTCTAGTTAATCAAGATCTTTTGTATTTAAAGAGATGCAACACAGGACCTGAAAAGATTGCATTGTCTCTACACAAGTTTCATGCAGTTAGATTTCCGGATAATGATATTGAGGAAAGAACATCAAGATGGGTCATATAATGTGTAAAAAAGTTTAATCCTTATACTTGATATGTTGTCGAACATTGGAAGAATTCACATACAAATATCTTCTACATAAGGAAACAACAAGAACCCGAAAAGCCTAAGGAATAAGTTTATTCACATTCAAAGATTGTTCAAATTATCAAGACTTATTAGGAACTAGGACATGAGCACAAGTTTATAACAAATATTGTTAAAAGAAGAGCAAATGGATGCATAGTGTTTATTATAGTGTCAGATTACAAGAATATCAACAAGAATGATATTGAAGATATGTATCTGCTAATTGTAAATCATAAGGTAGATGACTATGCTGAGACTGGATTGTTGTGGTCATTATCAGTCTTCATCAAGAGTACAATGATCTGGGAAAGAGTTCATGACTTTTAACTAGGTATGGAAAGCTATCAACAACAAGTCAATCTTACTACACCAACAATCACTTTCCCATGCATTGAGAAGTACAAGGTGTTCACCATCATCTCTGAACCAGTGTATGGAATTATATACAAGAATAACAAGAAAGAAAAGAGAGTGATGAGACATTAAGAAGTTCATACGTTTTATGATGCTACATTGAAGAGAGTCTTAGAAGGATTAAAGAGCTACAACAATGATGTTAAGTATGGTTATGTGACTCACAACATTAGTAAAGAAGACGTTGAATACTTACAACTATTTGCTGAAGATATTGAAGAACGGTTGAAGTATCAATATCAAATGAGAAGATAGGAAATATACGTGAATGGACGACCACTAGGATCAAGAAGGGAACGCCCTGAATAATCAACCCTTAGGGGGAGATTGTTAGGATTATAAAAGTGTCAATTATGATACTTTAAGTGGTTTTATTTATTTCTAGTGTTTAGTCTTTATATTACTTAGTAGAAAGTAGTTTGTAATAAGGTCTAATATGCTAAAAGTGAAAAATAGCATATTTACCAAACATTAGGGACTAATTAGCATAATTAGGAAAATATAGGAAGGAAGGAAAGCCTCCTCCCTCTGCTATAAATAGCCACCTAATCATCATTAGGTGGTTGATGGCTTATAACAACTTTTCCCTCTCTTTTTCTCTTTTGTTATAAAATTTGGAAATTATGAAAACTTGCCTCCCTCTCTTGTTTTTCTATATTCTACATCATTTTATATCATGTGATTCAAGCTAAAACAAGACCTAACATTATATAAAAGAAAAGAATCATACCATGTATATTAATTCATCAAAATAAAAATTGTTTAAAATTCCCATTATCCAAATACAAAAAAAACAAATCTATATGAGACTACTAGCTAGACGCAGTCCAATACTCCTAGTATGACCAGTATATTTCTTACAAGGAAATGCCTTAATAAAAGGATCAGTTGCATTGTCATCTGTGTAAACTTTGAGAACTTTAATATCATTATCTGTGATAACCTCTCGGAGATAGTGAACCTTTCTTCTATAATGTATGGCGTCTTTCTGAACTACAACTTCATTGGCAAGGATTATTACGCCAGTATTGTCGCAGTACATCTCCATAGGTTCTTTATTAGTGGGAAAAAAATCTAAGCCCATCAATAAATTTCCTTATCCAAATTGCTTCCATTGCAGCTTCTGAAGCAGCTATGTATTCAACTTTTGTTGAAAACATTGCAGTAGTGCTCTACTTAGCACTCTTCCAGTCAACGACGCCTTCGTTTAAAATGAAAACATATATTGTCTTTGACTTTATGTCGTCAACATCAGTCTCGTATCCAACATCAGTGTAACAAGTGACTTTTCTCTATCGAGATAAACATCATAAAGAAGAATCATATCTTTATTATTCTTGAGATAATTTAGAATGTTTTTCACATCAATCCAGTAACATTCTTATGGATTCTATTAAAATCGACTAGTCAGGTTTTATCCAAACGCAACATTAGGTCTAGTGCATATTACCGCATACATAATAGATCCTATAGCCGAGGCATAAGAGAGGCCTTGAGTCTTGCTCAATACCAATTTCTCTTGCATTGGGATACTTTGACGTTTGGAATTCTCCATCCTAAATCTCTTTATCAATGTATGCAATTTGACAAAGTCCAATTAACCGCTTAGATCTATCTATGTAGATCTTGATTCCAAGGATGTATGGTTCTTCTCCTAAGTCTTTCATGACAAAAAATTTTCTAAGCTAGGATTTTACATCTTGTAATATTGGAATGTTGTTTCTCATTATTAATATGTCATCGATATATAAGAATAGGAATGAGATCATACTGCTACTAGCTTTAAGATATATACATGGCTCATCAAGGTGTTGAGTAAATCCAAACTTTTTGATATCTTCATCAAACCTTTTATTCTAGCTCCTTGATGCTTGCTTTAATCCTTAAATGGATCATTGTAGCTTGCATACTCAGTTAGGATACTTTAGATAGACAAACCCCTCATGTTGCACCATATAAACTTCTTTAGTTAGATGACCATTCAAGAAGGCAGTTTTGACATCCATTTATAAAATCTTAAAGTCATAGAACACTACTATGGCTAAAAGAATCCTAATAGCTTTAATGTATGCTACATGAGAGAAGGTTTCTTCATAGTCTAACCTGTAGGTTTGAGTATAACCCTTCACTACAAGACAAGCTTTATAGGTGTGTACATAGTCATCCATGTTAGTCTTCTTCTTGAAGAGCCACTTACTCCCAACGGTCTTAGCATTAAGAGGAAGGTAAATAAAGACCCAGACTTCATGGAATGCATTTTCGCATTCATAGTTTCAAGCTATTCACCAAATTCGGTATCTGACAATGTAGCTTTATAGTTAGCGGGTTCACCATGATCCCTTAACACATGATCCTCATAATCGACATATAGACATATCTGATCGGGTGTATGATGTGTCCTTACGGACCTACAAATGGGTATTGCATCACTTTGTTTTTTAACAATCTTGTGTTCAAACTCATTGTGATAATCGTTAGTGTTTTCAAAAGGATGCATATCTTCTTGCGAGATTAGACTATTCTAAAAAACTTAGCATTTCGAGAAACAATAATTTTGTGCTCTTGTGGTTAGTAGAAGTAGCAACCCATCATTTCCTTTTGGTATCCTATAAAGATACACTTAACAGATCTAGGCTTAAGTTTTTTAGGTATGTCATGCTTCACAAGTGCCTCATAACCCTAGACCTTTAAGTAAGATAAATTAGGGACTTTCCCATGTCATAGTTCATATAGTGTCTTTTCAACCTTCTTAGTTGGAACCATATTAAGAACGCATGCAACAAACCCAAGTGCATAATCCTAAAGGGACATCGGCAGAGTTGTTTGATTCATCATAGATTGAACCATATCAAGCGAGGTTTGATTCTCTTTTCAGATACACCATTATGTTATGGGGTATATGGAGGAGTGAATTGTGAGATAATACACACCTTCTTAAGATGATCTAAAAACTCTTGACTCATATATTCGCCTCCATGGTTAGATCGTAGAGCCTTTATGCTCTTCCCTATTTGATTTTCTACTTCACTTTGATATACTTTAAATGTCTTAGTGTGTATGATGAAGATACCTAATGTATTAGCACCCTTAGTTTTGTTCTTCTTTTACATCAAATACACCACAACTAGTGTCAGAAACCTAGGTTTAACTAGGAAAACAGTAGAGTTCTATGATGAAGATACCTAATGTACTAACACCGCTAGTTTTGTTCTTCTATTTCATCAACTTAGATAGGTAGGTAGGAAAGTTCCTCCTCTATTGACCCACTTCACTACAGTGATGGCAGATCGCGTCCTTTGCAATATGCTCATTCATTGGTTGTTGGGGGATCTTTGGTTTGGGGGCATAAGCTAGCTTACCCTGACCATTACTACGACGCTTACCATGAGCAGCTTACGGTTTCTTGTTCTTGTTTTTTTTTGTATCTTTCCACCTCTAATCGTAAGAACAACAGGTGCATGTGCATCAGCCTACTTAGGAATCCCTTTCTCATGTAGCTTGAGCATAGCATATAACTCAGCTATTGTCTTCCCTATACTCCTTGGATAGAGAGGTAAGTATCAAGCTTACTCCAAGGTTTAAAGATATGGGGTGACCTAGGCGTTCTAGTTGGTCTAGATAGCTTTTCATCTTAAGCACATAATGTTAGAATTATGAAAAAGTCTCGGTCACTTCCAATATATTGTTAAGTAGCACGTAGTATAATATTTAGAAACTAGCTAAGCTAACCGGGTCAACATAAGAAACCACTTATGTTGACCGGCTCATGTAAGGGTATAAATACCCTCTCCATGCCTTGGAGAGGGTGGTTGGTTCATATGGTAATAACATTTTTCCTTCTTCTTTCTCTCATTAAGTGTTCTAACCTCCTTTTTCTCTCTCTAGAATTTTCCTTCTCATTTAGACATTTTAGATTGTGTGTTTGATATCCTACAATTGGTATCAGTCTCCATAGGGTTGATATCATGAGATTGTGTGTGTTTTTATCTTGGTTTTGATCGTGTTTTTTGTGGTTTTGAGTCTATGCCTCACAAAGATCAAAAATGGATTTTTGTGTTTAAAACTCTTAAAGATTATATTTTTAAGCAAGATCTAGGCCTAAGATACTTAGTTGTATAAGAAAAATCAAGTAAAATGTAAAAAGGGTGTTTTTAGGTGATTTTTAAAAGTTTTTCATTTTTTGAAGCTTGCGAAATACGTTCTGTTTGAAGGGTACGGAATACGTATGTCTGCGGAATACGTGTGCAGTTTATGACAGGTTGTGCGATTTATGTAATTGTGCGAAATACGTAAATTGTGTGATTTATTACAAGTGTTTGTGTCAAGCGAAATACGTGTTTGTGCGAAACAAGACTTTGCTTAATTTTTTCCAGGTTGTGCGAAATATATTTGGAAACGTGTTTGAGATTTATGTAGTGTAATAGGTGTGCAAAACAAGTTGTGTAACAAACATGCGAAACAAAACTCTGTCCAATTTACATAAACCGTGCGAAACATTACATTGACTTAAATCATGCGAAACAATACAGTGACATAAACCGTGCGGAATATTACACTGATCAGAAAAAGATTTTATTTTCTACGGTTTGTCTTACTTTGTAAAATCCCGCGAAATAACTTGGTATTTTCTCTGTTTTAGTTAAGATTGGTAAAATCCCGTGAAATAACAATCTTAATCACCTTCAACAACAACTCTTTATTACTATCCTCCTTTATCACTGTTCGATCAACTTCATATCTTACTACAATCTTATCAAGATGTCTACCTTAGCTTAATACATGATAGTTGCCGGTGCTGAGAACCATCCTCCTATGCTTGACAAGTCAATGTATAATTCATAGGAAAGTCGTATGTTGCTCTATATCAAAGGAAAGAAGAATGATAGAATATTCCGCTGCGTGATCAATGTTATGATATCCTAGATGGGCAAAACGATCTATGAAGCCTACAATTAGGTTTCAACAGATGCTTGAATCAATTGAGAATGGACCTCTTGTCTATCCAAAGGTTAAAGATGGTCAAATTCGAAAGAAGAAGTATGGTGAACTCACTGAACAAGAACAACTTCAAGATGACTGTGATGTTCAAGCAACAAACATTGTTCTTGAAGGTCTCCCACCTGATGTGTATGTACTTGTCAACCATTGTCAGTCTGCTAAAGATATCTGGGAATGAGTCAAGTTACTCATGAAAGGCACAGAATTGTCGTATCAAGAACGTGAATGTAAACTGTACAATGAGTTTTGACATGTTTACTTCAGTAAAGGGTGAAACACATAATGAGTATTACTTGCGTTTTACTTAACTTATAAATGATATGCATAAAGTTTGCATGAAAACGCAACAAGTTCAAGTGAATACAATGTTTCTAAACGTTCTTCAACCAGAATGAAGCAAGTTTAGAACTGATGTCAAGGTAGCCAAGAATATGTATACTACCAACTATGACCAGTTGTATGCATATCTTAGTCAACATGAAGCACATGTAAATGAAGTTTGAATGATGCGTGAAAGATACCAGATCCTCTTGCATTGGTGGCTAATTCTCAAACTCAATCATATTCTGCTCAGTATCCACAACAGCTATCATCAACTCCTCAAACAACTCATTCTTTTCAACCATACTCATCAACTTATGAAACAACTCATCGTCCATAACCATATCAACAAGAATTCTAGCATCAAATTAGTCATCCAACACCATCAATTCCTCAAAATGCATATCATTCCCCCATACTTTCACCATAACCATAAGCTGAGTTTCCCCAACTAGACTCAGGCCTTGCTGTTCCAGTATTTCTACCAGGAGATGATCTAATTGCTTGTCTCAACAAAGCAATAGCATTTATGTCTACTGTAGTTGCATCACGTTTTCCTTTAATCAATAACCAACTCAGAATATCTTCTAATCCAAAAAACTATGCTACCATTCAAGATGGCAGGGTTACTGTTTAACAAGTGCAAGGGAGATAGGGTCAGAGTTTTGCTGGTACAGGAACTAAGGGAAATGCTACAAGTTCAAGGGGAAACAATGCAGCTAGTCAAGCAAGGGTTGTTAAGTGTTATAATTGTCAGGATGAAGGGCATATGGTAAGGCAGTGCACTCAGCCTAAGAGACCAAGGAATGTTGCATGGGTTAAGGAAAAGTTAATGCTGGATGAAGCATAGGAATCTGGTCAAGTCTTGGATGAGGAGCAGCTGGCATTTCTAGCAGATCTTGGAATTACAGATTGTCATGATGTTCAGCCAACAATCATTCACAATGTGCTTTTTAAACTGATGATCTAGATGCCTATGATTCTGACTGTGATGATATTTTTTCTACTAAAGCGGTTTTAATGGCTAATATCTCAAGTTATGGTCCAGAAATCCTCTCTGAGGTACCACAACCTGACACTTATCAACAAAGTAATATGCTTGATCAAACTGTACAAGAGACGCAGTATTTTGAACAATCTCTTATTGATTATGTTCCAGATAATGAAATAACAAGTAATAGCAATATCATTTCTTATGAACAATATGTGCAACAGACACAAAATACGATGTTCAAGATACTAACTCTTCTACACACAACAAGATGCCATGATAATGTCTGTGTTTCAACAAATGTCTGAGCAAATGTCTAATCATGTAACTAATTAGGATAAAGCTAATCAAGAAACCAAAATTGTTAATGAATCCTTAACCGCTTAGCTTGAAAGATATAAAGAACGATTCAAAACGTTTAAACAAAGACTAAATGTTGATTTGAGTAGTCGTGAAAAATTAATTGATTCATAAATGGATGACATAATTCGGGATAGGTGTGCAGTTAATCAAGAAATTGACTCACTTAAATAGACTCTTTCTAAACAAATAAAAGAATAGGAATCGTTATTGCAAACATTTACTATTTTCTAAAAGAAATCCGAAGAAAAAGAAAATAAAAACATGGACAAAGAAATTGATTTAGAAAAGAAAAAAAAACTGGATAATTTTGTTTATAAAGTGGGTCAATCTACGCAAACAGTGCACATGCTAACGAAACTACAAGTTTTTTATGATGATACTCACAAACAAGCTCTTGGTTATCAAAATCCGTTTTATCTTAAGAAAACTCAGCGGATTAGGCCAACGTTGAATGATGGAATTGTGATATCTAAGAAACATGATGTGATTTATGTGGTTGGTGAAGAAGAGACATTGATTTTAAAGGAAGAGAGTCGATTAAAAATGCTTGCAAAACAAAATGATCCAATTTCGATAAAACTGAAAATTAATATTACTCCGATTAATTATACCGAGTTAAACAAATTGGCGAAAGAGTTTGGAAAATGTTTTGTTCCTAAAAAAGAATTGTATGAAGAATAAGCTTTCTGGTTACAGCTTTCAAGCCCTATCTTTGAACAACCTGTTGTTCAAACTACACCTATTAAAATGGAGGCTCCAAAAGAACTTCCAAAAGTAAGCATGGTTAAGACAAGTTTTCAAAAACTAAAAAATCATCTTGCCAGTTTTGACAAGGTGGTGAAAGTAAGAACTACGGGTTTTGAACACACTAAAGCAGTTTTCAAGTAGGAAGTAATTCCATTTATTAAAACTTTAAGGGATTTATTTAAAGATTTTGATAATGGTCTTCACAATGAACTTAACGAGGTGAAAATGGTTTTTAACCAAATGGAAGCTGCTGTTGAAGAGTGTTCTGTGGACAAGAAGTATTTTGATATTCAAAAGAAATAAATTTTTCTTTTTAATGATCGACTCTTGGAACATATTATCTATCAAGATGTGATAAACATTGTAACGCATGCTGATTCTATACTTGCTAATGTGTTACCTGCTGATAATAACTGTATGTAAATGATAATCTTGAGATTGAACGTTTGGAGCAAGAAGATGATCACTTATTTGAACTTCTCTTATCTCAAGATATAGTTCGCATATGTGTAAATTCTCGTGCTACCCTTACTAATTATGCTAAAATGGAGCAAGATTATATTGATGAATACAGTGAGAATCTAGTGCTCAAGGTTGAGCTTGCCAAAAAGGAACACATGATTGAAAATAAATTTTTTGATGAAACTGTACTCAGATGTTCATGGCTTGAAAATCATTATGTTAATCTTGAACTTAAATTACAACACCAAAAGGAAAGTTTTCTAAATAACAAATCTTTAAAAAATCAAGATGCTCCTAAAATTCAAGATTTTTTCAATATAAATGAATGGCAAGCGAAGCTCAAAGCAAAAGATGTCTCAATTGGTAATTTAAGTAAATATATTAAGAGCTTAAAAGGCAAAAATGTTGTTGACAAGGTTCTTCCATCAAATAAAGCCCAGGTTATTGCTCCCAGAATGTTTAGGCTTAATTTAGAACCATTATCTCCCTAAGTTTTAAAAAATAGGGATGCTCACATAGACTATATTAAGCATACTCAGGAAAATGCAAATATTCTTCAGGAATTAGTCAAACACGCTAGGGCACTTTAGACCTTTAGACAGTGATTTAGACTCTGCCTGTAAATATGCTAAAAGAATTTAGGAGGTGCTAGTTTATGTTACTGCCACATGCCCTAGTTTCATAAAACCTAGTAAGAAATTGGTTGCAATCACACCATTGAACAAAAGCAAGAATGTTAGGTTTGCCAAACATGCCACATCATCAAGTAGCACCCAAAAATAAATAGATTCCCACAAAACACGAGATTCTATCAAACCTGTGTTGCCTTCTATAGGAATGAAGAGTTCTACTAGTGTTAGCAGATCACAGCCTTCAAGCAATACCAAGAATAATAGGATCTTGTAAACCAGTAGAAACATGAGAATAAAGTAGAAGACCACCCTAGGAGCGTTAAGTCTAGTTAAAATAAAATGAATCGTGTTCGTGAACCTGTTTGTAATGCGAATGTTAAGCATACAACCTTAAATGCGAATTCTGAATTAATTTGTGTTAAATGTAATCAATGTATGTTTGATGCAAATCATGATTTGTGTGTTCTTGATTTTTTAAATGATGTGAATGTACGTTCTAAATCTAAATATACTAAGAGGAGCAAAACCAAGAAAACTTAGGAACCTACTGGTAAAGTGTTCGCTGATATTGGATATAGGTGGAAACCTACGGGACAGACCTTCACCATAGATGGAAACACGTGCCCTTTAACTAGGATCACCTTTACTAAAGTAGAGCCTCTTAAGAAAACCACTTCAAAATCAGTAACCACTTCTAATCCAGAGATTAAGATATACAGTAGGAAAACCAAAGTTGCAAAATCGGTAGATTTGAGAAATGAATCTAGTATCTTAGGATCTAGGCATTCTAACATCTTGGAACCCAACAAAAATTGGGGATCCACTGCTTCAAATTCTCCATCCTTTTCTCTTGTCAATTTTAGGTTGTCCAAATTGTTCTCTGGTATTTGGACTCCGGATGCTCCAAGCATATGACAGGTAACCGCTCTCAGCTCATCAACTTCGTTAGCAAATTTCTGGGTACTGTCAGATTTGGAAACGATCAGATTGCAAAGAGAATGGGTTACGGTGACTATTAGCTAGGGAATATGAAAATCTCTCGGGTTTATTATGTGGAGGGTCTTGGCCACAATTTGTTCTTTGTGGGTCAATTTTGTGACTCGGATCTTGAAGTTGCATTCCGAAAACACACGTGTTATGTTTGAAATTTAGATGGTGTTGATTTATTTTCAGATCAAGATACACAAATTTGTACACCATTTCTCTGGATGATATGCCGAAATCTTCTCCAATTTATTTGTTATCTAAAGCTTCGAAGACTAAAACCTGGTTATGGCACCGACGGTTGTCTCATTTAAACTTCGATACTCTAAATCAGTTGGCTAAGCAAGGTCTTGTTCGAGGTCTACCAAAGCTGAAATTCAAGAAAGATCATTTATGTTCGGCATGTTCTCTAGGGAAAAGCAAGAAGTCCTCTCATAAACCCAAAGCTGAAGACATCATTTAAGAAAAGCTCAATATACAGCACATGGACCTTTATAGGCCAATGAGGATTCAAAGTATCAATGGACGAAAATACATATTGGTTATTGTTGACGACTATTCTCGGTTTACTTCAGTTAAATTTCTACGATCAAAGGATGAAGTTCCATAGTATGTGATTAAGTTTCTCAAAATGATTCAAGTTCGTCTCAACGCGATAGCCCGAAATATCAGAATCGATAATGGCACAAAGTTTGTCAATCAAACCCTGAGAGATTACAATGAAGATATCGGGATTTCACATTAAACATCCATTGCACGCTCCTCGTAACAGGATGATGTTGTTGGAAGACGAAACCGTACTCATATGGAAGCTGCACGAATCATGTTGATATTCTCGAATTCTCTGTTATTTCTTTAGGGCAGAAGTTGTTGCGACAACTTGATACACACAAAACTGATCCATAGTCCGTAAGCGTCACAACAAAACACTGTATGAACTTCTCCATAACAGGAAATATGACTTATCTCATCTTCATGTCTTTGGTGCTCTATGTTACCCAACTAATGACAATGAAGACCTTGGTAAGTTAAAACCTAAAGCTGATATTGGAATCTTCATTGGTTACGCTCCTGCAAAAAAGGCTTACAGAATATACAACAAAATAACCTATTTAATCATTGAAACCATACATGTTACTTTTGATGAGCTGACAACGATGGATTCTGAACAATTTAGTTCAGGACCAGGGCCCTAACTCTTGACTCCTGGAACACTCAATTCAGGACTCAATCAAAAAAAAAACAAAAAAAAGGGGGGGGGGGGGGGGGGGTGAGGGGGGTGGGGGGGTGGTGTGGGTGGTGGGGGGGAGTTGGGGGGTTTGGTGTGGTTTAGAGGTTGTTAGTTGGGTTAATTGTGTGGGGGTGTGTTGTATTTTTTAATTTTAGCTGAATACTAAGTATCCATAATCCTATCTTGACTAGCTGGAACAGGCAACATGACATAAAAATTAGTAACTCTCATGTAATCGCATGTCTAGGAGAAGAGTTTTGATTGAAGTCCTGAAATTGAGTGTTCCAGGGGAGTCAAGAGTTATAGAGCGCCGTCCTGAAATCGATATTGTTTAGTAACCATCCGCTGGCACTCATCAAATTACATGTTATGAAGTGTCAACTGATATAAACTGGTGATTTGTTTTGTATATTATGTAAGCCTTTTGTGTAGGAGCTAACAACAAAGATCCAATATACAACGTGTTTAGGTTTTAACTTACCAAGGTCGTCATTGTCCATATAAGTATGGTTAACACATAAATGCAACCAAAAGACATTAAAGAGACTTTGAAGATAAAGTCATTAGTTTCCTATATGACTGTAATCAGTTCAAAACGTTGTGTTTTGTAATGCGTATGCTTATGGTACTTCGGAATCAATGGTGTGTACAACTATCGCTCATCTTTTGTCCTAACAGAAATTATGAGAGCATTTCAGAATATCAACAATATTCGTGCTGCTTCCATAAAGTATCGTTTTGTCATTCCACAACATTTCTCTGTACAGAGCGTGAACAAACATTTGCTGTGAACTCCCGATATCGCATTGTAATCTCTTAGGTGTTTAGACTTGTACAATACTTTTTGCCATTATATGAGGTGTGGGATATGTGAGGTTTAATTCAGGTGTGGTGGGGGTGGTTGGGATGTTATCCAGCGCTTCCTCCAAGCACCACTATCGTGTATGTAGCGCAGTCACACACAACAATAGTCTAGGTGATTGATGTGTTGAGACGCGTTTCGAGAGACAACTTTCTCAGCTACATAGGATAAACTAATTATTCTATAGGTATTCTTGTGGCACATCCGTCCACGCACGCTAATTAATGCTATCCTCTTCAGTTACTGCTCAGACATAACTCCGACTGCTGCGAGCATCCGTACTAAGAGATTACATATCTCTACAAACGCTGTGTCTATCCCTTTCGTGCTTGTCGGCAGTAGACATTCTGTTGCATTCATAGTGCTGAATCCACAGCAACAGACACACATGTACGAGTTGAGCACTAATACCACACAGCATTGTAAAATTCTGGACTCAACACCATCGTTACGATATGTTTGATAGCCAGTCTTGTGATTGATCGGTATAAATGTTTTCATGATATTGAAGTTGACAGTCTCGGATAATGGTGAAGCCCCTTCGAGTTGTGTTACAAATTGGATAACAGAAGAGTGTCTAAAGAATACAAAACAGAATGTCTCTAAGGGATGTTTCAAAGAGGAGGGCGCGTGAGATGTGTTGTTGAATGTCCTTCTTTCATTAAGTGTTACGTAATCTGGTATAAGCGGACAATACCCAAATAGTGGCTTACTGCACGGCAACGCCGACAGTAGACTTTAAATTCGCGACACTATCGAGAGACCTACTACTCAAATCCAACACTAACTTATTCTGCGCATATAGGTGTACAGTATACCCATAGACTGGAATTGGCGGAGGTATCCCTCAACGACGCTTTAACGACGTCCGTCACTGACGGTCTAAGCAAACCAAAACTAACACACTCTCGGTGTAGAGGTGAGAGCGAGATATGAAGAGAGTGTGGAGTGGATGATTATAGCGCTTCATACGCTCAGTCATATCTCTTAAGTCAAATCGGTCATATGCCGAGCGATACAAAGTTGTGGATAGAGGTGACAAGACAACTACTTAGATATGTGATAGAGAAGTCCATCGAGGATAAAGTCAGATTAAATGAGTTTGAACATCTTGAAGTTTGGGAGCTCGTTCCTCATCCAAATTGTGCCATGATAATCACTTTGAAATGGATCTTTTAAGTTAAATTAGACGAACTTAGAGGTGTGTTGAAAAACAAGGCTTGGTTGATAGCAAGGGCATATCGTCAAGAAGAAGGCATAGAATTTGAAGAATCTTTTGCTCTAGTTGCACAACGCAAGGCCATCCATGTCTTTATTGCATTTGCTGCTCACATGAACATGATCGTCTATCAAATAGATGTGAAGACTACATTCTTGAATGACATACTACGAGAGGAGGTCTATGTCAGTCAACCAGACGGATATGTAGATCAAGATAATCCCAATCATGTATACAAGCTCAAGAAGGCTCTTTACGGGTTAAAGCAGGCACCAAGGGCTTGGTATGATTTGTTATCATCATTTTTACTCTCCCAAAAGTTCTCTCGAAGTCCTAGAGGCAGTGACCCTGTGGATACTCCCATGATGGAGAAATCTAAACTGGATGCAGATCTACAAGGAAAAGAAGTTGATCCCACATATTATCGTGAAATTATTCACTCCCTTATGTATCTGACTACCAATTGACCAGACCTTGTATTTGTTGTTTGCATGTGTGCCCAGTATCAGGCCAAGCCTACTGAAAAGTAGTTACATGCAATTAAGCTAATATTTCGATACCTAAAAGGTACCATTAACATGGGACTGTGGTACTTGAAGGATTCCTGTATTGCATTAATAGCTTTTGCAGACGCTGATCACGCTGGTTCCCAAGATACCAAAAGAAGTACATCTGGAAGTATGCAGCTATTGGATGATAGATTACTGAGTTGGTCGTCAAAGAAACAGAAAAGCACGGCCATATCCAGTACAGAAGCTGAATACATAGCCTTATCCGGATGTTGTGCTCAAATACTTTAGATGTGATCACAACTGACGGATTATGGCCTTGGATTTAACAAAATCCCCCTTTACTATGATAACAAAAGTGCCATTGCTTTATGTTGTAACAACATCCAACATTCCCGATCCAAGCATATTGACATCAAATACCACTTCATCAAGGAGCAAGTGGAAAATAGGGTGGTTGAACTGTACTTCGTTAGAACAGAATATCAGCTGACAGATATCTTTACCAAGGCATTGGGACGAGAACGACTTGACTTTCTTATCAACAAGCTTGGAATGAGAAGTATGTCTCCTGAAACACTGAAAAGTCTGGCATAAAAGGAGGACGAGTAATGGTGGTAACTCGTTATGTATCCTATGTATTATATATAAATAAGAAAATCAGAAAAACTCAAAAAGATTTTTCACTTTTATAAAATTTTTACAAAAAGAAAATAGAAAAATATAAAACCAGAAAATCAAATACAAAAATATAAAACATGAAAATACCAAAAATATGTTTTTCATGACATGTCTTCTGAAAATCGATAATATTTACGGCTTTAGAAATGTCATTCAATAATGATACGAAGCTGTAAATAAAGTTCGAGCAGAAGTTCTAAATGTTTTCAAAACATGTCATTTGGCTTGCTATTATTTCAGATAGCAACCCGGTCTTCATCTTAATGGCTACACAACAAAGTAAAAAGTGATAATTTAGCTACATTTTCATGCTTTTTTTCCTTTAAAATAATTTAGAGAAAGCTTAAAACTATCCAGCAGCCTTAATGGACGAATAGAGCTTGAAAAACAATTTTATTATCACAACTGGATCATTGATTATGACATAAATTGAGAGAAAGGAAAATTACATTTAACAAGCTAAGAATTAATGAACTAATTACAAAATGTTTTGAAAATTGGTGCACTTTTAGTCCTCCTACACTTGAAAGTTTGTCCTTACGTAGACTTAAGCAGTTCACTTCTCAAGACTAATTTTCGGGATCATAAAGCAAGAGTAAAATCAAACAAATTATAAAGTTCAGCCTAACTTTATCTTGACGTACTCATTACCAAGTTTAAAACATAGCTTTGGATTTCAATTTTAAAAAAAATCAAAGGTTTTTTCCGCTTATCTTTCATATTTGTTATCCTACCTTTAATCCATAACACAACCTTGATATAACCAAATCTTAGAGAGAGAGAAGTTTAGAGAGAGAAAGTAGAGAGGAAATGAGAAGGTGAAAGATTATCCCTTGAAACCAAATGATAACCAACACCCTCCTAACATGCTAGGAGGGTGGTATTTATAGTCCAAGCCAATAAGTGGCGTTGGGCTTTGCTTACTTGGGTCGGGCTTGGCTTAGTGTGGGCTAAAAGCCCAAAACACGAACAATATTAGATTATAATCCAAGTCCGTTAAACCCGACTAGCCTATTACAAACTAAGAATAAATAAAGCTAAGATGACCGATAACATTCTTGTTTGACTTAATAAAACTAAGGCTAACAATCTCCCCCAATGTAGAGGTTATCTTCATTTGACTTTGAGCTTTGCCTTCTTTGGTCTTGTCTTTGTCTTTTCTTGGTTGTAATGGCTTTGTTCCTTCATGCTTCTGTGATCTTGATCTTGAGCCTTTGTCTTTTGACTTTGAGTTCTTGAGATCTTTAATCTTGCATCATCTCCTTGTCTTGAATCATCTTGATTTGACTTTCTTGATCATCTTGTGCTTTTGACTGACATGCTCATACTTCTTGAAAGCTTGTAATCTCCTTTAAATCATCAAGGCTAACAATCTCCCCTATCGAATGTTTCTAAGGCTAACAATTCCTGGGAAACCGATTCTTGGTTTGACTTTCATGATCTTGTTCTTAATGATATGAGTTGCTGAATATGACATGAACTTGAGCTTTCTGACCAAATACATTCTTCATTCAATAGTAACAATCTTGATGCTGAATGTATGACTTTTAAAGCTTGAGTATGAGTACGTGATTAGGACTGCGATGTTGCTGGAATGAGGCTACAACACTGTCGTCTAAACCTACATTTATAAAGGTTAGTAATAACATATATGGACGAATATGGCTTTGTCATTCGTCGAAGTTCGGTTGCGATAACCTCCGGTTTTCGGTTTTACAGTATAAATATTGTACCTGTTATCAGGTAGATTCAAAGAACCTCTTTGATAGGGTTTCTAGCTGTACTAGCTTGTCTCATTATCGAAACATCTTAAAGCAGACAACACGATAAGAGTGAATAAGTTCGTTACTATCTTACTAATAGAGTCATTAATTCATTTACTAGACCAAACTCGATATCTAGTTAGCACAAGCTTGACTCATATACCGTATAGCTGTTTGATGATGACACTAGAAGGATTTCCATTTGTCACTGTGAAACTTAAGAGTATCACTCTGAATGTTCTGGCAAGATTACAAGGATAATGTGTAGGACTCTTGTTACAACTTGTGAACTTATTGGTGTTCAACAAGTGTATTTTGACTTTGTGTCCTAATGAGATTTATATTGTTGACCTCTTCTGGCTCTAGACTCGATTTGTGCACTTTGATTTTAGTGATCGGAGGCTGGAGCTGACTGTGACAACCATGATTTGAGCAGGTTAGTTAAACCGTTAGTATTGACTTATGTGCCTGTTGCAATATATGGTGTATGTGATTCTGTGTGTTTATATGAGTTTATATGGGTTATGTGAGGTGTTGGTAATCAATCCACTGAGTGTGATCATCTCAATGAGATTGAAATAGTGGTGAAATTGGTTAAGTTTATTTCGTTCACTTTTAAGTGACAAGAAAATGATTATGGAGATTTGAGCGTTTCCGTGTTAAATGTGTAAGTATTATTACGTATACATATTTTTATGTTAGTAATCTAAGATAGGTTTATATTTTTTAGTGGTAAGTTAAGAATAATGAAAAAATTCTACTTTAGGAAAGTTAGGTTGAAAATGAAAAGTTAAAAAGTTATTTTTAAAAAGTCTACGTGAGATTTCGTTTGTGTAAGCAAAAAAGTTAAGCAATTAAGTTAGGGTTTTATAAAAATTTAAGGAAATACAAATAATTATATAATTAATAATATATATATATATATATATATATATATATATATATATATATCTAAAATTAAAATATATCAATATATAAAAGGCCTAGTCTGCCGAATAAAAGGAAAAAAGAAAAGGAAAAGAAAAAAGGAATTGTATTAGGAAACAAATTCTAATTAGGCTTTATCTAGGATTACTTTAGGAGCCTATAAATACAAAAAAAAAATCCCTAAACCCCTATTGTTGTTCGACTGATCCAGAAGAAAAAAGAAGAAGAAATTTTTTAAGGGTTAAGTTATTTTCTAATTCCTTGTTTAATTGTAGTTCTTATTTTAATTCTTGTAATCTAAGTATGATGTATTAGGTTTAATCATGAAAATAAATTAGGGTTTCAAATTTTCTCGAGTTTATAGTTTAATGATGATTGTTTGATCATTGGTTCAATTGGTTTCATGATTTGATCATGCGTTAGGGTCTAGATCGCCCGAATTAGTTGTTTAATTCACTACAGAAAATTAGGCAGTTTTGTAACGGTCATAACTCAATCATAAATTATCAAATAAACAATTTACAACATACTGGAGATAACCTCAGAGAGTCTACTTTCCAGCAAAGTTGGTCTCGTGAGTTTTTATGGTCGGGAAGTGGGTCAAAAGGTCGTTACAAAATCAGTGTGTAAAACTGTGACGAATTTCAGTTTTGGTTTTGATTTTTCTAAAAATACTTAGACATCTAGTTAGAGGCTCTAAATCACGTGGAAGTTAGTTTATATATTGTGTGTGACCCCTGAATTTTTTCTAAGCATATAATGAGGTCTAAAGTGGTCATCTAGTGTCATACTTTTAGGGGGTCAGATTCTGGACGAATTCTGGACACTTTGGATTAATGAATTTCTAAAGGGTATTTGTAAAAGGGTAATGGCTTTGGGAGAGCTATGAGAGGTTCATAGGACATATATGTAGCATGGTGAATTTTGGTTTGAATTGTGGAAGTGTTTAAGTGGTACGTTTAGGACGCGTAAGTGAGTATAAAATTCTGCTCAAAACCAGAAAATTTAAAGTGTAGCATTGAAGTGTAAATGGCATATGTAGGAGTTGGAAAAGGGTTAAATCAAGTATAGAACTATGGTAGATAGCTTAGATATCCATCATAGTTGAGGTTACATCATATTGGGTTGAATGCCTAATTGATGGTAGCTTATTGTGTGCTTAATTGTTTAGATTATCCGTGAAGTGTTTGTGAAGCTTTTGTTGGATTCTTTTGGGAAGCTAAGCATCAGGTGAGTTTCATAGCCCCTTTTTCTTATGTTTTCTTGGGGTGAAAATGATGCAAAGAGGTTTTGAAATGTTTTAGTTACTGTGATAATGTGATTTAAATGATGCATGGGCTATACGTGACTATTGTATGTTATGTGCTACTTGCTTTTATGGTATGAATTGTTGTGCTTGAGCGTGATCGTCTCATGGCATTTATGGATTTGATTGGTAGTAAGCGTGATCGTCTTATTACTGTGAGTTGTTTGAGTGAGCGTGATCGTCTCATTGTTGTTATGTTTTGTGTGAGGATTGAGCGTGAACGTCTCAATGTGGATTGATGTGATTGCATGTTAGCTTGTATGATAGTACGCTGTATGTCCTGCTATGTTATGTTTTATTTATCACAGTAATTGGATTTAAAGGTTTGTTTTGCGTGTCTTAAACCTATGACTCTCACCAACCGTTGTGTTGACGTTTTTAAGCATCATTTTCAGGTGAGCTTCATGAGAATACTGAGGTTAAGAGAGGTGGCTAGAATGACCGCTAGGATTGCATTGGAGTTCGCTCCTGAGTTTGTTTATGTTTGTTGCATGATTTTGTTGAATGTTATTTGATTTTATTAGGATCATGAGATATTGTTCTTGTATTGGTGAGACCCTTTTTCATTAATACAAGATGTTGTTCTTTTGGTTTTCGGTATTGTCATGACACATTGTGTCTTTATTACTTAGTTATGCATTTAGTGTTTCTCTATTGTTGACACCATTATGTTGTGATGATATCCATGATGTTACGCCTCGTGTTTCCGCCTTGGCGGGGTGTGACAGTAACAACAACCAAATGTCCCTTACTAGTTATAATAATGTTGTTGCTACTTTAGTTGTAGTATCATTCTTGAACTACCCAGATTTTATATTATGAATGTATTTTTAAGGAAAACATTACTCATGCTATATACGAAAAATGACACTCATGCAACTTTTGTAACACGACTCTATAATCAATAAACAGTAAGTATACAACTACCTACAATCTTAAAAAAATCGAAATATTTAACATCAGCGAGATCAAGGTAAACATTTTATTTACATTAAGAAAAAATTACCTTCTAGCTGAAAGTAGGAGTTGCTCGGCATCTAACAACTTATTCTTTTCAACCAAGGCGTATGCAGTATTATAAGCCAACTCAATGCTGATGGTTGCTTTAATTCACATGACATCTATTACTCCTTGAACTTTAGAATCCTTTTAGTGAATCTGTTTTTAATTTCTGAAGCTTTTGGCATATATCTACAAAAGCATCAATCTTTCCTTGTCACTAACATTCATTGTTAGGCTGAAAACATTCCAACATAATGGGAGTGCACATGATATTTGAGATGGAATTTATATGGTAGTCATGGGCATGGGCGAATGTTCTACGGCATCAGGACTTCTTTCATTAG
>BQNB010106360.1:0-23406 GCA_026074375.1 Tanacetum coccineum | reverse complement strand
TAATGTCTTCATTTTCACTTGAGTAGCCAGTTATGACGTGATTCATCATTTATGCCAAGCTAGCATTTGG
Source organism: Tanacetum coccineum (assembly GCA_026074375.1). Lineage (NCBI taxonomy): Eukaryota > Viridiplantae > Streptophyta > Magnoliopsida > Asterales > Asteraceae > Tanacetum > Tanacetum coccineum. The sequence goes on along the minus strand of BQNB010106360.1, from coordinate 23,336 downwards.
GAAAATATATTTGGATATAACAAAATTGACACTGATGTGGTGAACGTAAATGTGACAACCAGAGAATTTCCGTTCAATAAGTTAGCCGTTTCCGTGTAGTAATTTGAATTTTTAAATGTTTCGTTTAGCTTTACCGTTTAACCGGGAAGTTGTTTCGTTATTATCTGAGAATCGTCTCCGGGAGCGAACCGGGACACCAAACGTTGTAGTATTTTGGCAATATCCGCGTTTTTATGTTTTTAAGCAATATTTAAAGTTTCGTAATTTTTCGTGTTACCGTTACTCGTTTCGTTATTTACGTGCTTCGTATTTAATTTAAACTTATACATGTTCATGCTATATCTTGGAAATTAATTCTCAAAGAGCACTATCTATCCTAGAATGTTGGAAAATATTTTGGTCCCCCCTTTTGTGCCATGAACCAACCGGTCATGCATACAAGTATGCATGGGATCCTTTAATTTGAATTTTGCTACAAGTTAACTAGTCAAAAACAAACTTCCTACTTACAAGCTTGCACCATGTCCTTTCCTAGGCTCCCATTTGAAGATCATATTGGTCCCCTTGGGCACCTTTGTCTTATTTTCGGTACTCTTACACACACACTAGCATTGTGTGTGGTTTTGGCTAGTTAAATATACAAGTTACTCATTTGTATCTCATTCACTTCACACACACATAAACTTCACTTATTTTTCTTCCTTTTTCTCTCTATTTGCCGAACCAAAACACCACCCCAAATCCTTTCATTTTTGATCTTTGATCATCCACTTGAAGATATATTGTTCGTGTTGATTGTTTGTTCATCCGGGTAATTTGTAAAACAACGTTTGGGTTGTTCTTTGATTTCTAATCTACCTTCGTCGTGTTTCTTTGTAAGTCATCTTTATTTTTCATAAATAAGTTGTACTTTTGCATTCCTATGATCATCCCGAACAAGGTGTACAAAGCGGATCGTTGTAAAAATCATTATCTAGTTTTCTATAAAATTTCAAGTCTCAAAGTTAAATATTTTTGTTTATAAATGGAAGAAAATAAAAAGTAGTTGTACTTTTGCATTTAAAAGTTTATTGTGATTTTGTTGATATATATATTGCTATTATTACGGTTATATCGTTTATTTAAGATTTATTGTATATTGAGTTAAATATTGTTGGCGAAGAGATTAAGTAGATGTTAGATTTGTTGTAAGCATAAGTTGAATGTCGAAGAGGTTTAGGTTTAGGACGGGTTTGTTGCGATATTTGAGGTGTTGTCGAAAATATATCGGATATACTTGCGAGTCAATAAAAGATGCACTTTGTAAAATAGATAGTTTCACAAGACGAGATTTATAAAAATGGAAAGTCTATATTTTTAGAAAGGTCATGCCGAAATTTCGTAAACTTTATAAAAGCGTCGAAAATATATTTTTATTATCAAACTTATGATAAAATGTAGAAAAACGTAAGTGTCGAGTTTAGGTCAACATTTTTAGTTATCGAGTCAACGTTGATGTGTTGGGACACTAAAAGACGAAATGTACTAAAAGACGAAATACACTAAAAGATGAAATGTACTAAAAGACGAAATACACTAAAAGACGAAATACACTAAAAGACAAAATACACTAAAAGACAAAATATTTTCTAAGATGTTTTGAAGTGTCGAGACTTGTCAAAACTTATAACTTTCAAAAGTACGTTTTAAAAAGAGATACGTCGTGTCTACTCGTGCTCGGATGATCAGTTTTTGCTTTAAGCGTTATTCGTTGTGCATCATTCTTAAACGACAACTATACGATAGGTTGTCGCTAGAACCGTGAGATTCATTTTCACTTGATTGATTCCCTTTGATCCACTACCCGTATAAGGTGAGTTCATAGCCCCACTCTTTTACTCGTTTTGAATAAATGTTTTATAACTTGGGGTGAGAAACATTGCTTGTTTTTAAAACTGGACACAAGTACTTTGCGTGAGATTTTCCCTGTTTACGTGTTGCCTAAGTAGCGTTTAGACCACTACTGCCCCACTTATCATGAACCGTCAATCTCTTGACTGGAGGACCGGTCGAGGGAGCGCGAGTGTTATAAATAGATCTATTGGGACTAATTATCCCTATCCGGGTGAGTAGCGCTCACTACCCACGGGGTGCCCGATAAACGGATATATACCATGTCGAACTTAAGAAGGTAGTCTTGGTCAGTTACCTCGGGGGTTCAACCTAAGCATATACTATGCTATAAACGTAATTAGCTTCGGTGTCATGAGCTTAGCGCAACGTAAATACCTTTTTATGTGAATGTTTAATCGTGTTAAAACTTCGCATACATTTTGATATCTAGTGATCCACTATAATAACGTTTGAACATAAACCTATGTATTTCACACAACTATATGTTGACGTTTTTAAGCATGTTTTGTCTCAGGTGCATAATGGATTCAGTTGATTGACTGTATGTGTAAGTTTAGTTTTCCTGTACCGTTACAGAGTTACTCTATGACTTAAATACCGTTGTTAGGAACAATATTAAAGCTACTAATTTTAACTTTGAATTTTTTAAATTTATATCGAGTGTAAAACTAACTATTAGATATTTAAAAAACTTTGCAACAGTGTTTATTTTTCAAAACGTACCCTTAGAGGTCGTTCTTTATGCTTTGTACTTGAGATGCTCAATAAAGTCACGCCTCCGGACACGTATTTCATCCAGGCCCCGTCTGGAGGTGTGACAATCACCAAATACAAATGGCAAAAGAAGATGAGGAAAAAACAGCTTTCATCACGAACCAAGGAATATTTTGCTATACAAAGATGCCTTTTGGCCTGCGGAATGCCAGAGCCACTTACCAGCGTTTGGTGGATAAAGCATTCCATAAACAGATCGGTAGAAACCTCGAAGTATATGTAGACGACCTTGTTATCAAAAGCCGCACGGAGGATGAAATAGTCAGAGATATGGAGGAAACGTTCCAAACTCTAAGAGAAATTAACATGAAGCTGAACCCTAAGAAGTGCACCTTTGGAATAGAAGAAGGAATGTTTTTAGGGTACAAAGTTAGTACCAGGGGGCTGAAAGTATGTCCAGACAAAGTAGACGCTGTTCTAAGCCTTCCGTCCCCGAAATGCTTGAAGGATGTGCAAAAGTTAAATGGAAAGCTCGCAAGTCTAAACCGATTTTTAGCCAAATCAACAGAGAAATCATTACCATTCTTCAAAACTTTGAAAAAATGCACGAGGAAAAGCGATTTTTATTGGACTACGGAAGCGGAAGAAGCATTCAAGCAAATGAAGCAACTTATTGCCGAACTTCCCATGTTAGTCGCACCAATGGAAAAAGAAGAGCTTATCGTCTATCTGGCGGCAGCAAAAGAAACGGTAAGTGCAGTCCTGATGACGGAACGGGAAGCTAAGCAAATGCCTATATACTTTGTCAGCAGAGCGTTAAGGGGTCCGGAAGTAAACTACACGTCTATGGAAAAATTAGTGTTGGCTTTAGTTCATGCCAGTAAACGCCTAAAGAGGTACTTCCAGGCACACCCAATCATAGTCATCACGGACCAACCAATACAACAGGTATTATCGAGACCAGAAGTAGCAGGAAGGCTACAAAAATAGAGCATTGAATTGGGAGAGTACGCAATACATTACAGACCCAGAGTATCGGTCAAAGGTCAGATATTGGCAGACTTTATAGTCAAACGACCAGAGGAGGAATCTCCAAATACTCTAATGGGAGAAGAAGAGGAACTCCCCGAACCATGGATCTTGTTTACGGATGGATCATTTTGCACAGACGGTTCCGGAGCAGGACTAATACTCATAAACCCAGAATGGATGGAGTTTACTTACGCTTTAAGATTCAGGTTTGATGCAACAAACAACAAAGTGAAATATAAAGCTTTGATAGCTAGACTAAAGATCACGGAGCAAATAGGTGTAAAAAACCTCTAAGCAAATGTTGATTCACGACTGGTGGCCAATCAAGTGAACGGAACATATGTCGCAAAAGAAAACGACATGGTCCGATATTTGGAGAAGGTTAAAACATTCATCAACAATTTCAAAGTATTCTCAATCAAACAGGTTCCCAGAAGCGAAAACAAAAAGGCAGATGCCTTAAGCAAAATAGCATCAACAAGCTTTGCACACTTGAGTAAACAAGTGCTGGTGGAGGAACTAAAGGAAAAGTCGATAAGTACAGTGGAAGTGTTGGCAGTAGTAGAAGAAGAAGGGGATACATGGATGACTCCCATCTTCAAGTACCTCATGGACGGAACATTGCCAGCAGAAGTGAAAAAAGCGAGAGCAGTAAAACGCAAGTCGTGGCGGTTCTCTATAATAAATGGGACACTCTACAAAAAATATTTCTTAGGACCATGGCTGTGATGCGTAGGGCCACTCCAAGCCAATTATGTTCTAAAAGAGATACATGAGGGGTCTTGTAGTATGCATGCTGGTACATGATCCGTCGTGGCGAAAGCCTTACGGATTGGTTATTTTTGGCCAACCATGCACGGGGACGCAAGAAAGCTGATAAGGCCATGCCAGGACTGCCAAGTTCACAAGCCTGTCCTAAGGAATCCTCAGCAAAAGCTAAGCCTAATCACATCTCCATGGTCATTCTATAAGTGGGGTATTGATATCGCTGGACCTTTCCCGGAAGGACCTGGAAAAGTCAAATTCCTGATAGTAGCTATTGACTACTTCACGAAGTGGATCGAAGCTTGAAGCTCAAAACCAGTTGAGCGGACCTCACTAGCAACAAATCAAAAATTCCATTGTGGCCCGATACATTCGTTTGTGATTTGGTCTCGCAAGGAGAAATTCATCTCGGATAATGGAAAACCAATTCCAAGACAATCTAGTTCAAAGGACTGGTGCGAAAAAATTATGTATACCCACATTTTGCTATCTGTTAAACATCTACAAACCAATGGCTTAGTGGAAAGGGCAAACCGTAGTCTTGAAGAAGGGATAAAAGCTAGGTTGGACGAAAGGAGCAAAACTGGATGGAAGAACTTCCTCATGTTCTATGGGCACACCGCACAATGATTAAATCTAGTAACGGAGACACCCCATTCTCGTTAACATACGGAACGAAAGCTGTTATCCCAGCAGAAATCGGCATGCCCACACTAAGGATAGTGGATGTAGACTTAGTACAAAATGATGAAGCCTTGGAAATCAACCTTGACCTACTAGAGGACGAAGAGAGCAAGCAGCATTTCGAGTATGCTTCTCGCAATAGCAAAGATGGATAAGTATTACAACTCCAAAGTTCACAGTATAAGTTTAAACCATGGGATTTGGTCTCCTACCGTAACAACGACGGAGCGTGCGAAAGACCACAGCGAAAGCTAGGACCAACAATAGGAAGGGACCATATGACGGTCACGAAAAGCACTTGGACAAGGGCGCACTACAATGTAACCGAGACCATGACGGAAGCCACGCTACGCGGACTTCTGAATTTTCAGCAACCTTTAAGAAGTGTCTACGTCCTACCTAATGTAAGCAATTCACCCATTGCCGGACTCCGCAGTGCGGCGGCTGGTAAAATATAGGCAACTCATCTATCTTTTTTATGCATTGTAACTGTTTTCTTAAATTAAAAGTGGAGTCATAGCTACCTTTACAACTTTTACTTTAAATTCTTGTCATTTACTTTGAAAAATTATTATATTTGTGATTAAGAAGCGCATGCAATTGGCCTGGACCAACATTAATGTTATTCTGTATTATCATTGATGATAAACCTAACAATTAACTCTAAGTATATAAGGAGGCATTGTCAAGCCCAATAATGGGGAAAATGTTACACACTGAACGTTTCCATTAAGGCCTATCATCAAACGTGAACAAATTAAGTGATATTCAAAGATAGCAGCGGAGAATTAACCCATAAAGTATTCAAATAAAGGACTATTAAAAATAAAAATATCATCTTATTAAGAGATAGCAAAGTCATTTCAAAATCATACAAAGTGTTAGTTGCCTCACAAAACCAAGGTCACAAGCGACCACGGACCCATTCAAAAACGAAATAAACATTTAGAAAACTTGTTTTCATACATAAGGGCTACACAAAAAGGTCACATCGACCAAGCAAAGTATTATAGACAAGCTATTGAGAGACATTTAACTTACATCATCAACATTGGAAAGGGAATTAACATTCCCACCAGTGGCATTATTCGAAACGCTCTCATTTACGGCTTCCCGACCATCCGTACCTGCAACCTCATAATCTTCTATAGAAATAGGAGTAATGGTGCTTGCAGAAGCAAGAGTAGTAGATAGGGCTGTGGGGGTATCAATAGCTACAGATATAACTTTCGTGCCCATTAAAGCCATGTGCGGAAACAAAGGGTTTTTAGAAATGGGAACAAAGACGTTCACAGAGTGTTGAAACCCTATGGTTGACAATGTTTTTATTTTCCTCTAAAACCACATCTCCTGTGAACTGGAGACATCTAACGAAAGTGATAAAGCAGAAGCACCAATGACACGTTGATCTTTGGATGATGTATCCCCGGGAACCTCAACGGCATCGCATTGAGTTTGCGACTCCAGCCAAAACCTAACCTTTCGGCCAAGGCTATCTTCCAAACAGGACGCATTGGTTCATCAATAGTATCAAACACTAGCATTCTTTATCTAGATTTTAACCTTTGTGCATTACAATCGAAGTTGCACACTTCTGAAGACACTGTAAAGCTGAAAGAGTGAAAGATAATCAGCTTCTGTGGATGGACTTATATGTGACAACATCGGTCAAAAAACTCTACCCTCCGCGCCCTCGTGGCGGTAATTCCATGCGATAATCCTTCCTGCATACCCTTCTCAATGGCCTTACCAATTGCTGCTCCAAGAGCGGAAAGATACTCAGTAGAGTTCAAGCATTTGGCGATAGCAAGTTTTAAGCCATGGGTAAGAAGCCATTAATGCCCAGATATGGTTAGTCAAAAGGTCGTGGGTAAAATTTTCTCCTCCAAGCGTGAAGGGCCAGATCAACACGACATCAAGTATTCCAGCTTATCAAATTTTTCATTCATCTACACTGATCCTAGTCATTTCTGGAAATTTCAAACTGGACCTATGAAATTCTCATACGGCCATGACCGCTGTTTCTTCTCTCTCGCACTCTCCCCCCCCAACATGCTCTAGCTGCTCGTGCTACATCCTCTAGCGTATTATGCACCTGAAAGTCGAGCAGAAATAAAGACTAAAGAAGAATGGCGGCGCTCAATATAAATAAATCAAGACAGGAAATTAAGTCTGTAAACATGCGTACCTGATCAGAAAGATTGTCATTATGAACTTAACAATAAGCGACCACGGCCGTCCAAATCAGGAACCTCTTGTTCCCTCACTTTAACGGTAGCCGCCAGCGGTCTGCCACTTTATCATCAAGCTCATTTTTTTCTCCCCCTTTTAAGATGTATTATGATCTGCCAAAGTTTGAAACTTCAGCACGGAAAGGATAGCCTCCCATGGCTTAACGCCTTCTTACTTGCAACTGAAGATCTAAGGACTCGCAAACCTCTAAGTCCTGGCCTTTAGCAATGAATTTTCTTCTCATTCTACAACAGCACACAATTCTCTTTTCTCTCTAATATTAAACTCAACATGCTATTTTCACTTTAGCAACTTCGAGTGAATTTTAGCGAGCAGCCCCCTACATTGATTATGTTAAAAATGTTCTTCATGTTCCATGCTCCCACGACATTGAAGAATACACAATCCCCTAGGACGGAAGCAAATATCATCCACCATCTCACGACAAGTTCACGACCATCATCTAAGCTAAAACATTGGTGACTCTCCATTGGGGTTTGTACAACTTCTTGAAGATCCGTGTCAGGGTAATAACAGTATCAAATACCGCGACATTAATGAAGTCATTACCCAATAAGGCGAAAAAAACACTTACTGTTATACTCAGACACTAGAAGAAGAAACACCACCAAAAATAAAAGACTCAATGAATTTTCCCTTAGCAGTGGTAGTAGGGTCAACAGTGGACGGTAACCGGTAGGTCGTTCCCCATCATCTCACAGAGCGGAAACGAAACCTGGCAAAGATATCAACTCAGCTTCTGCTATATTGCACTTGAATGGTGAGAAGAGTCTGAAGATATGGACAAAAACCTCCCCACCCCATCCCCCCCCCCCCCCCGCCCTAGCAGGAGAAGTAATGGTCGTGAGGTTGCCCCAGCCATTAAAGTCAGTTTGAATCATGTATATATACTCTGGTGGTCTCCGGTTTTCTTTTATTAGTATCTTCCCGCCCCACCTCCCCCCACTCCTCCTTCCACCCCACATCCCCTTCCCCCCGTCCCCCCCACTTACTCCCCCCCCCCCCCTCCCCCCCTCCCCCCCCCCTCCCCCCCTCCCCCCCCCACACAGAAGAAGTAATAAGAGTTAGGGTAGGTAAGGCCTAATCCCAACCTGCGAACTTCAACACAAAATCTAGCAAGTAATCTTTGAATGCGAACCTAGACTTACCAGCAAAGATGGCCGTTGAAATTCTGATGATCTTCCCTAATTTTTAGGGGGCGTTGTCGTCCGTGAAGGTTCTCGGCATCAGAAAACAACCGTATTTCATTTTTTTCTTTGATGCTTGGATGCAAAGGAGCCCGTGTCTCAGCAAAACCTCTGCAATTTCACTAAATTGCTGAATACCAAATCATTGCCACCACTCATAGGAGTACCCTGGCTCCGCATGATACTAGATGCCTCTTCCTCAAAAAGTTTGTCTACACTTGCCCTCTAGCTCGGTTAACGGCAACGAGCAGGAGCAGCCGCGGTAAGGTGGAACAACACGCTCTTCAGTGGTATCTAAAAGCTCTCAGGATCATTCTGCCACACTGTCGCATCACAATCCGTACCTTTATGGGTCGGCAGTACGGATAAAAGAAAGCAAATCCATCTTTGCAAAAAGAATAATAAACGGTCAAAAGGAATGATAAGAAGGTAGAAAATAAACAAGACAAAATAATACAACACCCACCCTCTGCCATTTCATACAAAAACTCCAGATAAGTGTTCTCATAAAGACGTATAATAGCGGCTTATTCCACCAACAAAGAAATGTGTTCCTGATTTTTATGAAACGGAGAAGGATAGAACAGAGAAGCATATGCTCTGCGTTAAACTCTGCTGTCTTAGGGAAAAAAGGCGTCCTTTGACATACTTTTTACCCGTTTATGCATGCAAAAGAAGCAGGTATGAAGCAAAGGCGTCCAACCCAAAAGAAGTGATCATTCCAACCTTTTAAAGAATCTAGAGGTTTTGTATAACAGACAGCGTCATGACCCGGACGCTTACTAAAAGACATCCAACCTTTATTTTTGGAGTTCACATAAAAACAGCGGAACAACCCCACCGTCGGTTCACAGTCCATAAACAGGCACAGGATTTAAAATGAGGACCCTTAAGTGGCGCAAATGACGGACAGCTAGCCCGATATATGATGTGATAATACCTAATCATATACAGAAAGTGGACAGAGGTAGCCTAAAGTTGGCAAACTCAAAGAACCTAGTGTATACCCCTATTTTGCCAGTAGGCATTTCGTGTATTGTTTGGTTACGGCTAGGCAATAGCGGGTGAACTTCGTCAGGTATATGGAAATTTTTACAAAAAATATCAAGGTTTTTTTAGACATCAAGAACAGACATTTTTAATCCATATGATGCCATGTAACAAGAATCCAGAACAAGAGCCTAACTGGGGGAAAGCATAAGGTTCTTCAAGAAAGTTAAAAGGGGATACAATTAAAAAGCTTGAAGAATTTTCAACAATGGCGACTGTAGTTGGAGAAGATGAAAAAAGGGAAATAGTGAAAATCAATTGAGTATTTATACTATCGGTATAGTAAATGCAAGACTCGTCCAGATGTTTACACGTGGCTATGACCTCCGAAGAGTTATATGGCTGGATTGAAAGAAATACACATGATGACAGCTTGAGACAACGTTGACTAAACAGTCTCAACTATTCAGAATCTAAAGGCAAAAGATCAAGCGACACTCTAGCCACATTACAACTAATTAAAGCGGAAAACAAACGTTGCAGAAGCTTGAGTAAGTCACAGAAGTGCAGGTGTGCCAGATCATGAGCTCTAGCAATTCTTACCGCACGAAACAAAGTCACACGCTATAGAACTACTAGATGGGGGGACTTGATGACTTATTAATAGGTTTACCAGGCCTCCTGGGCCTAAACCATAAATAACTTAATGGGCTCCAGGCCAACTAAAGAAACCTAGAAAATGATAGGCCCAAGTTAAGCTTGTCGTGCTGGGCACGGCCCGAAAGAAATAGTCGGACGTATTAAAGCCTTCCGCAGACAAGAGAACATCTGCGGAAGGGATTTGGACCCACGTTAGCAAGGGACAACGACTACGCAGACCCTTTATCCGATTAAAGGTCCACCTTCCGGCCCCCTAACAGAACATGAACTAAATATTAGGAAATCTATTATTTGTCTCCCTAAAAATAAAACCTTTTATAAAAGGGGGCTACTTCTGCAAACCCCTCATGGTATGATTTTCTCGACTCCTCTTCTCCTATTCACCACACATACTCTTACATTCTCTGAAAAAATCATGAATATCACTCTTTACGCCGTATTCTATCTGTGGGAGTCCGTCCCTACTGATAAGGACTAAAAGGTTTGTCTTTATTTGTGAAGGAATCATTCATCTTCACTTGATTCCAGTACAAGACCACATCTCTCGGCCCAGCCCATTAACCATTTAGATCCATTCTTTTAACTATACATTTTTGTAACTACAACAGCAATGTAATGACAACGATGATGTATGCTATTTTTTTAACATGAAGTTTCTAGAGAAAGAGGTTCAAAAACTATACATCAAATAGGTGAACCAAACAATACAAAGTCTAACTCAATCTTCAGATACATAACCTATAGACATAAGATTCTGAATGTTCCGTGTTTCTAACCCATTTTTTATTCATAATGAAAGAAAAAAACCCACTTTATGTATGTTCCATTCCACCCCATGCACCTATACTAGTTAGTGCAGTCAAAGCATAGAGTTAAATCTCATCCAAACATTTTCATTTGATGACAACGGAAGCCATGATCTATGTCTAGCTATTAAATGTTTAAGGGCAAGGGCCTAATCAATGATAAGTTATTAAATCGAGTCACCTTTGTACCCCTAATGGTATGCGTGGAATGTGTCCAAAAAGATTGTTTGTTGTACATCTTTAGTCCGTCCGGATTTAAACAAATGTTCTAGATGCGCGAATAACAAACATAAACGACAATCATACATGTTCTAAGACCCAATTCAATCCATATCATAGAAATCTTTCTTCCAAATTGTTGAGTAAATTAATAGTACCAAAAGTTAAGGATGTTAAAAAGGTATATACACCAAAGGACATTGCCCATGATGTTAATCTAGAATGGAATGTATACATTTCATACAAGAAGGCTTGGACAGCGTGAACAACTCAACATTGCATCAACTCAAGGATGTTTTATTGAATCATTTGCTCAGTTACCTTTTTATTGTTATAACTTAAAGAGGGAAAATGAAGGCACTGTTACACACATTGATACAGACGATGAAGGACGTTTTAAGATGTGTTTCATAGGGTTCGGTGTTCTGCGGCTAAGTTATTGATAAGTCCTATTAAAAGATTAACACGGGTTGTTTAAAATATTTGTATATGTAAATTTTTTATTTATTTTGTATTTATTTTTATATCGTCAATGGACTTTTAAACATTTATCTTGTAATAGATAATGAGTTTCTTATGCTATATGTCGGTCTGTTGATAATTATTGATGCGCACATTTGAATGGGACTTTCTTAGGAACCAATCTTGTGGTGGTTTACATGGATGGAAACTCAATAAGATTATACTATTGCCACCGGTGTTAATCCCTTTTTGACAGATCTTACTTTAGCTTGTTAAAAAGCTTAGTTGTGTTGAATAGATATAAGAAAACTATAACCTCAGAAACTAAGATTGTGAATACTACAAATATGCGAAATAGTTTATAATACTAAGAAGAATAAATGAAACAGTTAAAACAAGATCTTGTGATAAACTTTTAATTTATTAAACACAATCAAAAAGTGATAGAATTACCTTGTAACTATGAATACTAACTATGAGAAATGACTTCTAGATCTATATATCTAACTATGCCTTAGGGTTTCTTTTATACACTAAAAAAAAACCCTCAATGGGACTTACAACAACGCGGTCTACTGATACATGCATACTATATTCCTAATATCATCTCAAGCATATCACATAAGCAGATACTAATTATTTATACTATTCAGTACTAAATATAACTAACAGTACTAACTAAAACTCGATGTACTACACTTTGTACTCGAAGCACTAACTATTTAACTAACATTACCTTAATGACTTTGACTGTTTTCTCGAATCTTCACCAGCAGTAGTTTTCTTCAACCAGCAGTTAGAAGCTCTTGTCTTAACCCAGCTCAGTAGAAACTTAAGCAAGCCTATATTCCTAAACATCCTCCCTAAATTTAAATAATTCCATCTTGTTATCATCAAGTTTCTTTCATTCTTATCAGCATTTGAGGACTAGAAGGATGTATCAAAAACACTTCTTCACTCTTCTAGCTATGCCTTCATGAATCTGATAAGCTCAAATGCCATAGTACTTTCATGATAAACTTCTAGTCTTCTATTTAACATCCTTGAAAGCATTTCTCTGTGTAGAGGACCTATTTCGTTTCTTCCATCATGTGAATAGGCCAACTCTAGTTATCCATCAACAAAACATGAATCACATGAAATTCAAATAACTCCAGCTTTCATTGTTTACAGTTCTTTGACCCTTCCATACTTCATTTCCTCAACTGATTCAAAACCATCAGTAATGAGATCTCCCCAACGTATATGTCCATAACTATAGAAACCCTAGAAGGCGGGGTTGAATAGTTTCACCCCCCAATTTTTAATTTAAGGTTTTAATGTCCGTTTATAAAAAAATTCTAGATTCGACTTTATGCTGAATTAAACTTACAACAATCCTACATGAACAATTAAACTTATCTAAACAATCAAATAGGTAGCTATGAAAAAAATATGTAAGAAAGAGAATAGAGTAAACACAAATTAACTCAAACCACAAGCCGAGATTTATAGTGGTTTCGGTAATGAAGACCCCTCTTTCGCCCTACTCCACTCTTCTGGCACCTAACTCGAGAGTTTTTCTTAACTATGTTCAACATGCTCTTATGGGGAGAAAACTTACATAACTTTTCGTTATCTTGATTTTTGACATAAGCTAGATCAGTCGAGTTCTAAAAAAAAAAAAAAAAAAATATCTTAGCTCGAACCAATCTACCAAACTTCACAACTTCACTTACACAACTGACTTCACGATTGATTCACGGATCTTACACAACTTCTTCACACCATGAGTTTTTTTCACACATACTTCACCACAGCTACTCTTATAATCACACTATAACACTACTAGAAAAAATCACCAAGATTACCTTATACTTACAATAATCACCCAGAATTAACAACTACACAACCTTTATAAGATTTACAAATGATTTACAAGATTATGATATGGATGCAATATAAGATTGCAACAACACACAAAGGTTGTAAAACAATCACCTGTGTATGTTGATGGAATAGTGAGGAAATAAAGCTAGGATATTGGAAAACAAGATAGATGATTATATTGATCAAAGGATGAGAGCGAGAGCTAGATGTGTGGGCTGTTTAGAACAGAGTGAAAGAAATGATGTGCAAAGGTGAGAAAAGGTAGGGAAAAAGTCTAGTATTTTTAAGACAAACTGGAGGAGCGTTCTCATATGGGCGGTACCTTAAATAGGTGGGAGGTCCTTAATTTTTCAAGGGGTCACCGTGTATTTAAGGGGGCGCCCTAGGATAGGGTCCGGTTTCTCTATTGTGTTATAAAATTTTCTAGAATTTTCTAGCGCTCTTTAGGTCCGAAATTTGGAATTTCAAACTGTTTATTTTGAATTTAAAAACATTTCTTTTAATTGTCAGAAAAATGTTTTGTAAGTTTATAAAAATGTTTACACATTTTATAAAAGTGTGAGGTTAAATAAAAAAAATCTTCCTTTGATATAAAATGCATTACGCATTATTTTAATCATACCTTTAAGTGTCTATATTTTTTGAAATGAAAATTTACTACTAATTATTGTTTCGTTTAATTTTACATTGACTCAATTAATAATATTTTCGCTGATTATCAAAACGTAAGATCGTCGAAAAATATCATAATGTTTTTTTCTCCTAGGGCATCTTCTCCATTCAAATCCTATCACTCTCGCACGCACCTTTTTGATGATTACAAATTTAAATTATTAAATGTATAATCTATTTTTAAAAAGTGTTTTAGTGAGTTTTATGTATTTCTCCCTTTTTGTAGAATTAATCTAGGCCATCGGCCGAGAATGCTAGTAAAATCGACAGACTCGAAGTGCTCGCCACTTAATGGTGTGTTCCCCTCGTTCGGGGCACAAGGATCGACTATGGTTTCTGCTGGCTACATATAAAACGCGCGCTGAAAATACAAATTATTTCTAACATGTAGCAAGATGTGAAGGAAAATATGACAAGTGCAAAGCACAACTATAAAAGCAAAAGATACTTATATTCAATATGACAATGTGTGTTAACTTCCCACAAAGCATACATAAAGAAACAAATCTTATGCTTTAGATGCTATTAATACATAAAAAATCCTAAATAGCCATAGAAGGGGATTTTTGAGACTTGCTTGCAAACAAAGGGTTGACGGATTTATTTGGTAGGCATATTATGGGGATTAGTTGGTCGGAGAGTTTGGAGTGCGTGGCGGTTATGGCCAAGGGTAACTCTCCTTTGAAATTAGGTGGTGGATGAAGGCTGAGTTGAGGAGGAATTCAATCCACCTTGATATCTCACTTAAAGCAGGAATTGTTTTTTGCTGTGAAGATGCAAAAAGGGCAATACCCAACAAGGTTTCAAACTTGTTAATGTTAAGAGTGGTGTGGTAGTTCTAGAGGAGTACACGGTGACTGGAGGAATGTTGTTTTGTTGTTGTGAGGAAAGATTGCCCATGGCTAAGAGATAAGAGATCTGATAGGTCATGTAGTTGATAATGTCATCAAACTAGGATTTTCTCTACTTAGACGATAGAGGTGGTGTGTTTACTGGTAGAGTTTGGTGTCACGTTGAGGTGGAGGCTTGAGTGTGGAAACATGTGAATTGATGGGTGGAGATGGGAAATGGAGGATGTGAGACAACTTTGGTGATGTGGGGAGTGTCCTTAATGTAAGGTTTTGGTGATGCATGATTGGGTGATTGTTTGTCACACCCCGCCTAAGGCGGAAAGCGTGGAGTAACAAGAATGGATATCATCACAACACATAGGTATATATATAGAGAATACTAAAAAGAAAACTGAAGTAAAGCAAGACACAAAGTGTCATAACAATACCCAAAAACTAATGGGTGTCTTTATTAATGAGTAAGAGGTCATCGTCAATAAACGACATGCAAAACTGTAATCCAAAACAATTCATGCCAAAATAGATGTATTCAAAAGAAAGCATAAATAAACCCAGGCATCATGCAGGTTCTTCTAGCCACTTCGCTCTATCTTAACCCACCATAAGCTGCCCCTGAAAAATGGCAATGTTTAAAATCGTCAACATAATGTTGAGCGAGAATCATAGGTTTACGAAACATACAACCATATCAAAAATAAACTTTCATTTGCTGCTGCAATTTACCAAAACAATTCATGACAATTAATTACATCAACGGGACGGAAGTGCACTTGATCCACAATCACTATCTAATTATTTATGTTGATAATGGCTCATATTAGCTCACACTGTCTTACCTCTGCCCTCACCCTTGTTTTGCATATTGGATCCACATACAGAATATATACACTGGGTAGGGTACCTATCCTGATCCTATATCACAACACTGAGTAGGCATACTCATACGATTCCCATATATAACATGAGTAAGCGTACTCATCCGATCCCATATCAACAACACTGAGTAGGCATACTATACGATCCAATACACATAAACTATGACAGTCTAAAACATTTTAACACGGACATACAAGCATATTCTCACCCCAAAATATCATGAGAAAAAAGGGGCTATGCAAACTCACCTTTGGCTTAGACTTTCCAAATGACTTCATAAAAAGCTTCACAAACAAACTTGCCACAAATCTAAACAACAGAAAATTAACTCGTGTTACCACGCTACTAAGACAAAAGCTTACATTGCAACGGTAAACAATCATATGATGGATGTCTAAGATGTTTAATTACCCTCATGGGTCACCCCGACACCATACCCAACTTTAACCACTTCATTAACAAGTTTCACTAGTTAGTCACAATTTGTTCAAAACTGGCAGAATTTTAACGTGATAAGTACTCAAAACTCTATTACTGACCTCCATAATTCTATAGCAAAAATCACCTATGTTTCTCTATGAGTATATTAAATACCTCATGAATCCCAAGAGCCATATACATGCACAAGTTACTCTAAGAAATCAAACTTCAAACCAGTCCTACTTGAATCTGATTGCACACTATAAAAGTTTGGACTTAAAATCATACTTACACTCCAATTCAGAAGCTCTTATTTGGGGATTTCTAATAGATATTAGAAAACTAAACTCTTGTAGAAGGGATAAACTAAATTCGAATTTTAAGTGGGGGTTTTATACCTCGTAATCTGACCTAAATTTGACCCGTATTTACTACTTTGACAACTTTTCTTGCAACAACGTTTGAATGACTTCCCGACCTCAAAAACCTTCGAGGCCAGATGTTTTGAAAAAACTAGGATCTCGGCTAGTTTATAGCACCGGAAAATTGACAAAACCTATTACCATCATTGAGATAACAGTCGAACAACACAGCCCTAAATTATGTTCTAATCTAAATCAAATTCTAACACGAATTAAACCTAACCAATTACACCCATAAGCTTCTAATTAAACCCTAATCATTGTAATATGATTAAAAATCATTAATTTACAGATTTAATGAAACCCTAATTCCATCATAATAATTATTACATGAATTAATAATTAATAACTAACAAGAATTAATTAAAACTTACCTTAGAACTTGTTTTCTTCTCAAAAGCAAAAACACTAATTTTTTTTCTTTTTTTCTCTTTGTTCGGCCGGTTATACAAGGGGGGATGGTTATAGGATTTTATTTTGTATTTATAGGCCCCCAACTAATTATAGATAAAGTCTAATTAGTATTTGTTTCCTTTTAAAATTCCTTTTTTCCTTTCTTTTTTCTTTAAAATTCGTTTTTTACTATTCATGTATAAAAAAAATATTTATTAATTACTTAATTATTTTCTTTTCCTTAAGTTTTTATAAAAACCTAAGCTTATTTGAGCATACTTTTTTGCATAAACGCAATTTACTAGACCTTTAAAAATAATTAACTTTTCATTTTTATTAAACCTAACATTCCAAAAATAGAAATTTCATTTCTTCCTTATTCTAATATAGAACCTAATCTACCTAATATTACTAACACATAAAATAAGTTTATACATTTAATATACTTACACAATTAACGCTCGAAAACCGCTTCAATTACCAAAATCATTTCCTTGTCACCAAAAGTGATGAAATGAATTCCATAAAATCCAATACAAATCTAATCCCAATGAGACGATCAACTCCCAATGGACTTGATCTATCCTATCTCCATATCCACAAACACATATAACACGGTTAAATACATATACACATAACCCATACTATTGAAAGATATTTCTAGGTCAACATACGGTTTGACCACCTGCTCAAGCCACAATTGTCAATATTCCCCACCTGAGAAAAATCTGTCACGAAGCATGAACTATTGAGGCTTTAGGCAATATCGAAAAAACAACTGAGGACACTCTAGAACCTCATTTGATCTGCGTTCCCAAGAAGCTCCAAGACACTCTTCGAATCTAATTGAAACTTTCATAATGCTATCTACTACGCTTTTACTCATGTGACTCTTGGTTCCCAACATTAATGAGTCACTTGACAAAACAAAGAGTCTTGTCAACCTTAATCTCGACTAACTTCCACAATCCGATCAACTGCCTAATGACTTTTCTCTAACCCACAGGGTGCATTAGCAAACAACAACCCCAAAAAACAGTAAGATCCCACTACATGATTCTCACCCAGCGCTACTGCGCCAAAAAACTCATCAAAAACCCTTAAGTTGTTGTAACAACGTGTTTTATATCTTAACCTCGCAAAGCATTAACCACAAGGAATGTCTTGAAATTAGATATAAGATGTTTACAAAGATCAAAGTATCTAAAGCACCTCATGCAAAATCAAGTTTACTCAACTTTCAGAACCTACCAATTCTCCAATTCCGATACTGAACTATAAGACATAAATTCTAACCCGAAACTATAGGCTAATCTTTTACATCTACTTATCTCAATATGGTCTACATCTAACTCGGTTCTAACTTGTCTTTCTTTCCAAACTCGCTATTACACCTCTCCAAGGTGAGACCTTCAACACCCTTTAACCCTACCCAGCATTAATTTCTAAAAAATTTTCACTACTACAAGCTAATTCTTTTGACAATTTGGCTCTTTTTGCTCAAGCATTTATGTATTACCACTATCTTGTTGGTTGTTTCTTTGTCCACCAAATTCTATCCTTATATTCAACCTCACTTCTCTAGTTACCAAGACCATAAAATGGTAACCTGCTAATTCTTTCCATACTTGCTTCAAATGAAGCTCCATACTCAGAATGTTTACTCCCACCTCTAGGAAAAATCATCTGTACGAAAGGTAAGTATTCTATTACCTCTAAAAATCTTACCATACTTGTCCTAAGATAGCTCAGGAATGGGTGACTTTAGTCAGTCATTGATAACCCAAATCGCATCGTAATCACTATCACACTTGGTAACTTGACAACATATCGCCTTAGTTATCATTTTCCACTTATATCGGGATAACTCAGGTTTGTAGCAACAATCTTGAAGACCCTTGATATCAACCATCGATTAGTTAACATAAACACACAACATTGTATCTGCTCCAGGTAGGGATGAATACTTTGGTTGTATAGCCTTTTCAATAGCCAGGTTTAATCTCTCAATTGGAGGTCCGAACCTTGTCTAACCATTATGAAACCACCCTTCCATCTTTTTACACTCGTTGTGTCCAAGCATGCAAACCATCTCCTATGTGAACGCATCTTTGTTTGGACATCTATTTATACACAACATCTTTTCTCAAACCTAGATCAGATCGTCGTACATCTATCTCGAACTCATTCTTGCTTCTCACCTCCTTCTTTCTACTCCACGGTACAATCTACATTTGCCTCTTCCAGTTAGTACTTGGGGCCTCAAATCAAATTACTAAATAACATTCCATCCATCTTCTTTGCCTCTCATTGTTCAATCCTCTCCGATTGAAAGTGTGTTGGAGACATTTTGATCCATTAGATTATCTCCATGTTGCGTCTTCACATTATGCCCTACTAGCATTTAGCTAACGGAAAAACCTACAATTTAGTTCATGAATCTTCACCAAGACACCTTCAGTTGTCGCGATGTACAAGCAATCACCTTCTCCCTTTTTCCAAGCATGCTTCCAAATCATTGCTTCTCACATCATAATATACTACGAAATCGTCTGCTCCTTCCGAAAAATGCCAAGTCGGCTATTACCTATTTGATGCCCTTTCCACATCAGATAGCTTCCTCTTTGTCTGGCTTCCACAATCCTGTAGGAAAATGTTAAGATAATAAATGACATCGGAATAAGGGTGTTAGGACAGATCTAGGAAGATCTGGAGGTTGTGTAAAGTGAAAAAGATGTAAAGCCATATTATTAGAGTTTAAGGTGAAAAGAGATGGGAAGAGTGTATGTGTTGAGAGAAAACACACACACTTACACACTTACAAATGTGAGCTTCACCCCTCCATGGAAGTATGGAGGGGGTATTTATAGTCCTAGTGACATACAACTATCATACTTAGTCATTATTAGTCCCTATATGTCACACTATAAATGAACTAATGTAATTCCGGATATGTCACCATATTTTAAGGCTAACAATCTTCCCCCAATATGTGGACACATACGGAATTACTTACAATGTTCCTATCATGTACAAATACAACAGAAATAAAGTCTTCCAAAGCACTTCCAAAGCTGAAGATGTCTTCTGAGTTCTCCTTGTCTTGAAACTTGTACTCCAGCTTGGATCTTCATTGTCTTTACTTGTACAGGAACCATTGTAGTATGCATGAACTGGATTAACTTCCCCCCAATTCATGCAGCATGTCTTAAAAAGCTTTCTTCATAGACTCCTTTTTGGCAAAGTTTCTGAATCAGCTTCCCCCCAAACCAACATCCCTATCTTAAGCAGATTCTGAAACTTTGAAGTAGCTTGAACAATCTTCTACTTGTCATTGACGTGCACAGCGGAATTTTGTAGAAGTCAAACCACACCAACGACCACTGCTTCTTGTCATTAGGGCTTGGTGAATATTCGTTCGGGGGTGCATGCGAGAAATCAGCAACAATTCTTCTCACGTATGCAGAATACTTCATAAACCATATTTGGTAAAGTAGTATACACTACTTCCCCCTGGAAGTTGACATGGTAACATCAAAGTCAACTAAGTCCCGGATGTACACATTTTCCCCCATGATGGTTGCGAACTCTCGGAAGCATCATTGTCGTGTACGCCCATATACTCGAGAAGTTCTTGTCTTAAGCACAAATCTTGAGATCCAAACAAAGCATTACTCTCTTGTCTTCAGAAACCGTAGAGGAGATGAAGCAAGAATCAAGAAAACTTGGTATAATCAAGGTCTTGTATATGAATGTCGTTGAAGAACCTTGAGAATTTGGCTTAGACTGTGAAGTACCTTTGTCTTGAAATGCAGTGAGAATTGCTAATTACATCTTAACCATTAAACTCTTTGGCTAACTTTACCAACCTCGTATTCTGTCGGCTATTGTTATGATCACTTGTAAAGTAAACCCGATATACCAAACTTGAAAATGAAGTGAAATCCCCCAAATTTGTTACTTAAGCTTGCACTGTTGTGATTGAAGAACGGTGCAAGATTAAATCTATACGTACTCTATACCCTACCGCATAAGTATAAGAAGTACAACACCTCTTGAAATTATCCACATCGACTTCTGCGTGTGACACTGAGTACAACAACGTAACTCCTTTAAGTGATAGTTATCCAGGTCTGCAACCAACCACCCCTGACTGCTGGTAACTAGATAATTCAAGTCTTAATCATCTGCTGTATACGTTCAAGCAAGTCATCAATCGATAGAAAATAGAAAAAAGTCTCGATGATGAAATAAGTAGACGCTTTCGTGAAATCCAACTTCAATCTCAAATAAGGGATACAAAATCAACTTCGTGAACACTTGTCATTGTAATCTGAATCTCTAGCCGTTTGTCATTTATCGAATCTCTTCAGAATCGTTTTAGTGTTATGTATCATGCTTGTTGTTTGTTTGTTGTTCAATTGTCGTTAAACTAGGATGAATGTTATTTTGAATGTCGTTAATGGATAAACATCGTCTAGTCTAACTTGTCATGATAGTATTTTAGTCTTGGCTTAATAAATTCAGCCCAAATGCATAAACTAGCCTAACATTCATATTTGTTGAGATACAGCCCATCATGTAACAATTACAAGTCTTGGCCCAAAGTTGATTTAAGGTCCGGTTGCCAACACCCCATCAGCCCAACACCATTTTTATAAACTCGGCCCAAGGTTGTTGGTTAGAACTCGGTCTGTCAAAAGCCCATTTATATTAGGGTTATAATCAAAAATCCCTAATTTCTCTCACACTAACCCACCCTACGCAGACACCAATCATGTATCCTTTCATCATACGCAGTGAACGAAAAAGAGAAACCAATAACTGATTTTAATCTCATATCCCACGCATATCTCCTTCCATGAATCATTAAGCAACACTTAATCTTGTCTCCTAAAATAATCACGCCTCTATCTTTTCTTTATTCCACTCGAATCAATTATCCACCTTAACCCGTTTTAATCCTCTATGCCTATGTAAACCGTGTGTCAAATCATAAGAATGACGACTTTAAGATCCAATCGTGGGTCTCGGGTAAGGTTTTGTTTTGATTGTTCTTGTGTCAATCGAAGCAAAGAATCGATTATAACATAATTGTTATCAATCATTCTATATTTTCAAAGATTGAATGAGGTTATCACAACCTTTACAAAGATCAATGATGAGGATTTTCATTTCGTGTTTAGATCTTGATTGGTCTCGAATTTAATTGAATAACACGAATGAAACAAAATCTGAGATCTTTGTTAAGTTCTTTTAGAGTCGAGTTTGATGTTGTGGGAGATGGAGGATGAGGTATTCTTGTGACAAAGGGTTAAGTTTAGTTTTGTTGTATTTGGATTTGTTATGACGTGGCTGTGGTGGTTGGTTCGGTTGACCTTAGACTCGGTAATGACCGGTTCAAATGACTCAGTGAGTCGACCCGGTCAACTCGGTAAATACCGAGTTGACACGGTTGGGTTTAGTTCGGGTCTCAAATGTCATCACTCGTTCGGTTCACCCATGTTTAAAACTCGTTCGGTTCATAAAGGTTGTACACTCGTTCGGCCTTCAAAGGATTTTCACTCGTTCGGTCTTCAAATGATTTTCACTCATTCGGTCTTCAAATGATTGTGACTCGTTCGGTGCTCATTAGAATATCACTCGTTCGGCTCTATGAAACTTTAACTCGTTCGGTTGTTGAGTTTTTTTTTCACTCGATCGGTTGTACAAGGTTTCCTCTCGTTCGGTGCAAAAGTTTTTCCACTCGATCGGTTGTAACAAAAAACTGGATCGGCTCTTGAGGATACTATACTCGATCGGTGTCCTTCAACGAATGAACTAGATCGGTGGTCCTTGTTTATTCTTATCTTCTTCAATCCGAAACAACAACAAAGAACCCGGATGAATACTCCTTGTTCAAACTTTGGACCACAACAACAAGCATAAAATTAAGCTGTTTATAAGCCTTTTAAAAGGCTATGAGACGAAAAGAAAGAAAAAATAAGCAAGTGATTAAGTTGTTGGAGAACAAATGGACCCAAAAAAAACAAAAACACTGTTAACAACATATATATGACAATAGAAAAAAAATTCGAGCACTGTTTGACAAAACAAAAAAAAGACGACAACAAAATAAGCCTAAAATAAGTTTAAAATCACGACACCCAACAAACACAAATACAAAAC
>BQNB010106359.1:0-23406 GCA_026074375.1 Tanacetum coccineum | reverse complement strand
TAACACTTAAGCCACCCGTTGTTGTTGTTTGGGTTACCAGCATACCCTGGTAACAGTGCGGGTGCGAAGAAATCGTAGGCTGGGTGCGGCTCCAGCTCGTTTATGGGGAAATTGAATACGCGATCCGGCGACAGAGGTTCGCCCATGATACTACAAAAGAAAAGGAATACTTATATTAGTAACCATCATACATAGTTTTAATTATATGTAAAAATTATACTCGTCACATATCAGGATAGTTTTATGACATTGCATTAAATGCATAAAGAAATTTTTTAAGTTTTTCGCGAGATGCGAATACCAAGTTACGCATATATAACCATACATTATAGAACGGATGCCGTATGTATATGCTTATATAATCATTACTTATATCAAGTGTATCCCACTGTTACACACATAATATGCAATCGAATATACCACGTAAGGCTTCTAAGGATCGGGAACGGTGCGCGCGCGGATATCAGACAACGGTGAAAGACTAGTGAAAATTTTCCGAAAACAGTTGTAGTCTAAGTTTTGTAAAACGACTTAGTTTACTACAACTCGTGCTCTGGTACCACTCTGTAACACCCCCAAACTACGATACGCAGCGGAATACAACATCTGGGTGCTACTTCATAATACATGCACACGAGTCCTAGTAAATGTTCAAAGATAAGTTTATAAAACACAATTTCATTTATTAGAAAGATCAGAGTTACATAGGTCCCAATACCATTATAGAAATTATTTCTATAAGTCACAACACGACTTGATTTCTAAAACACTTGTTTAGTTTATGACACTACTTCACCGAGACACCATCCTTGATATATGCGTTTCGTCCCATCCAAGCCATCAATAATACCTAACCTGAGATACATGCTTAAAAACGTTAACAAAACGTTGAGTGAATTCATAGAGTTTACAAATAACAGTTAGAACGCATATTTGGTTCAACAAAATATATAACATTACTCGTAAGACAAGTTATAAAAATATTGATTTTCAACTAAATGAGCCCATGTACCGACACTTAATACATTCATCCCGTAGGATAAATTAATGTCCGAGAAGTATGCCACTTCTCCTAATACTAACTACAAAATGTCTGTTACATGGTGCTCATCTTCGGATTCATACCCCGGACAGGGTTGTCAAACCCAATAGATCTATTTAATGCATTAGCGTTCACCCACAACAAGGCAACTAACGGTCACACAGTAAAAGGCATATACTCAATAGTAAATGGAATCATATTTAGCATCAAAACATATTGCGTTCTCATTTTATCAAAACAGCAAGTATCCCCCTTGCGGGTTTAAAAACATTTAAAACGTTCAAAAGCGAGGCTATGAACTCACCTTGATCGAAGCTGAAGATTAATTAATTGAAACAATCCATGGAAAATCAACGAACACGATCACGACCTATAAATTACGTCGCTCGATTACTATACCGAAAAGTATGGTCAACGATGCGTACATCGTATCAACAAAATCATATATATATATATATATATATATATATATATGTTAGGATTAAAAATATAGTGTCTATATGGAAATTACATTAGTTTCTATACAGTCTTAAACACAAGGACTAGAAATGTAATTAGCCCAAAGATGACTTGTGTTTAGGCTATAAATACCCTCTCTAATCTTCCTTAGAAGGGCGAATCTCATAATTGTAAAATTTTATTCACCAAACATTCAATATACTACCTTTCATCTCTCTAAAATGGCTTTTATATTTTTCCATCATCCCCGACCTCCCGAGATCGTGAATTGACATTTATCACAAGTGGTATCAGAGCTGCACAGGCGATTCGTGATGTTTAGCTTATTCTGATCAGCTTATTTGAGCTTATTTGGTCCAGTTCAGCTTATTACAGCTTATTCGGTTCAGATTTGGTATGTTTCAGCTTATACAATTTCATTCAGCAGCTTAATTGAGCTTATGACAGTCCAGAATCAGACGTGGTTTTTCAGCAGATTCAGCTTATAACAGCTTATTGGTGATATCAGATTATTATAGCAGTCCTTATATTTTTATGTGTTTATCTAGTCCGAGATCGGATACTTACGGTTTTATCGTAAGATTTGTCCAATTTCGACTAGTTAAATGCTTTTTCGATATCTGCTACTGATTATTGAGCATTTTCGGTTATAATTTTGGAAGTAATATCACTTTTAGCATTCTCGGAAGTCAAACTCGACATTGACTTTTGGTCAACGGTCAAACTCGGAATTTTAACTGCTTCCGAGTTTCATATTTAGTTTCCGAAAATGGGTTCTGAAGTTATTTTTATCATGGACAAAACTGAAATGAAAATAGTGAATAGATTCGAGATCGAGTATGAATCTCTACAACCGAGTCGAATCTGTGTCTCAACTCAAATGATATTTACCGAGTCTACACCATACTGAGTATGAGATCGAAAATGAAGAGAAAATAAAATGAACAAAACACAACAGCAACATCAAATCCTCTCTACAATCAAACCAAATTTCATCCTTTACAATACAAAACAAATACCACAAACCACCACAACAAGTCCCTACATCAGTCAAATACATCACCACAACAAACTCAAATTCTATCCAATCCTTTCACTTCCTTACAATCAACTTCAACTCATCTCAATCACAACAAGACTCAAACACAAAAAGGACTCAAACCACAATGAAAAACATGACAAAAGATCTTAGATTTATTCTCTTTTCGTGTGTTACATTCAAGTTTGTGACCTTTAAAAGATCAAGCACACGGGAAAACAATCATCATAGATCTATAAAAAAATCCCCTTTTTCCACTATTCAAAAATCAAAGAAAGAGTTATAACAATTTTTGTTATTCTCTTTTCTTTTTTTCATTCACAAAATGCAAGACATGAAAGAAAAAGAACCTACCCGCAACCTTAGTTGTTAACAAGTTCTTGAAGCAACATCTTGTGTTCTTCATGGGTCTTCAAACTTCGAACAAAAGGGTTTGTTGTAACATAGATGGTGTTGTGTTGTGTATATTTCAAGATGAGATTTGCTTTGATTCAGTTTCGAATTTATGTATATGTGTAGATGTGGCTGATATTGTTCTTAAGATGAAATGAATTGAATGTTGTTTGTTTTGGAGAGATAAGGTTTGAGTTTGATAACTGCACAGATGAAAAAAAGAGGGGGCGTATTATTTGATGTATGACTGAAGTGTACAAGAAAAAGGGGGTGAATGATAAACTGAGATAGGGTTAGGGTATGCTTATGAGTATGTATTGATCTTATATTGTGGTTGAGTGGACCGGGTATGAATTTTTCTTTTGGGCCTGATCTTATTTGTGTTTATCATGGGTCGTAAATATTGCTTAGGCTGAAATATATGTCTATCAAAATGATTTGGGTTGCGAAAGAATTTGTTATAGACAGATTCAGTTGTGTGAGTTATTGAATATTGATGGACTGGGCCAACTGCTAATCAAACCGAATTTGTAGGCTTACAATGCTAAAGGGCCGAACTTTTGTTAAATTTTTGGACAAACATCACTTATTGCTTAAAACAATCCTTATCAAAGATTCACGAAAAATGTTAAAAAAGGCTATTCTCGGGATTTAATAGCAAGAACTGGCTACGGGGTTGATTCTTTATTACTTATTCGGGATTGAAGTAATATGTCACGGGGAAGTGTACTTATTTCATCTTCTGGCCTTTCTACCTCTGCAACGAAGATGACTTGTTCGAGCATATAAGGATTGTCATGAAGACTTGAATATCTTGTTACTTTTGTGATTCTTTCTCTCTTTTATCCACAAAGTAGCTACCACTTTAAGGAGTTACGTTGTAGTGCTCAGTGACTCACGTAGTTGAGGATATTTCAAGAGATTCTTCCGGATAGTACAAGCTTAAGTCATAACTTTGGGGGATGTTACTTCAGTATCGAGTTTGTCATATTTAGTTTTCTCCATCAGTGGTCATTACAGAGAGCCAACAGAATGCGAGGTTGGAATTGAATTAGTCAGAGAAGAGACAAATAGAGGTTCTTTATCGGCAGTTGATTCTCATGCTTAACCGACTTTATTCTACTTCACACATGGTTATTCTATCGAATATTTGGGCGTACTCAGATTATGATTTATTCGATGGTCATCGAATGCAATCAGGGGGAAGAAAAGGAAGTATTCTATAGATAGCATCAATCAGGGGGAAGAAATGTGTACTTTTCTCACCTTTATTTCTTTCTTTCTTATCTTCAAGTCCGCTTCTATCTTATGGAGATGGATTGTATGCTTTCAACCTCTAGATGGTTAGTGTGTGAAGTATGTGCATACGTGAGAAGATGTTGCTGATTCCTTGCATGTTCCCCTGAACGGATATTCTCCAAAACAGAAGCAGTTCAGTTTGTTGTGGTTGGCTTCTTCTTTTGCTTCTTCTGCTTCTCTGATCCTCTGATTCTGATTCTGATTCTACTTCTACTTCTACTTCTATTTCTACTTCTATGAAGCTACATCACAGTTTCTGAATTCGCTTACAATACGGATGTTGGTTTGGGGGGAAGCTGATTCAGAAACTTCGACAAAAAGAAGTAGATGAAGAAAGCTGTGTGAAGACATGCAGTATGAACTGGGGGGAAGCTAACTCAGTTTATACAAGTTACATTGTATCGTCTGCAAGTAATGGAAAGATTCAAGCTGGAGTTATATTTGTACTTGTAGGATACATTGTAAGTAATTCCATATGCCACCACATTGGGGGAAGATTGTTAGGATTAAAAATGTGGTGTCTATATGGAAATTACATTAGTTTCTATATAGTCTTAAACACAAGGACTAGAAATGTAATTAGCCCAAAGATGGCTTGTGTTTAGACTATAAATACCCCCTCTAATCTTCCTTAGAGGGGTGAACCTCATAATTGTAATTTCACTAATCATTCATTAATAAAGTGTTTTCTCTCTCTAAAATGGATTTTATATTTTTCCATCATCCCCGACCTCCCGAGATCGTGAATCGAGATTTATAACAAAACCTAAACATAGCATATTTCTAAAATTAATCATATCATCAAGGATAACCAAATTAATTAGTAAAATATATATGTTATGTGTATAAACTGTATTGGTTAATTCTTAAGCAGAATCATGAATCAACAAGAAACTTAACAAGTAGGTTACGATCATCCCTTTATTTATATTTTACATAGCTTAATCGAAAACTTTCTATTTTAGGAAGCTTTCTATTTTTGGAAAGTTACTATTCTCGAAAGATACCATATTTAAGTAAGGCCCCGTTATCCAATTACAATTATCATATTATTAATTCATCTCGTCGAGATGCCCACGACATTTCAATTAATTACTTATATCCGGTCTTATACAAATTTTCAAAAGTACTATTTTTAGTATCTTCTCTGCTCATAATAATCGTTAAGTCTAAAACATTATACTCGTAATAACGTTTAGTTACTTTTATTATCCCCCGACAAGTTTAGTGTTAACCCGTTGACTTTCAAAAGTCAACACTAGACTTTATTTGACCTTGACTTTTATACACATTTTATACATATGTCACTAAATTTGACCCGCTCCAAACGACCCGCTATATCACATTTTCACGATTCGGACAAAGAAGAGATTTTATGTAAAACGACATTCCGGACAACTTTTTAGTTTTAGCCGAGACCCGAAACATGACAGAAAAGACCCTAAAGCCCCTTGCAAGTTCTTCAGGAACCTTGACATTTTAATCAGAACACAGACTTTGACCACAGGCTTGACCCGTATTACTTGATTTTAAAATGAGCGAGCCTCGCTATCAAAGTAAAAACCTCATTCTGCGTAACTTTCGTGCTTCCGTCGGAAGGCCGCAACGGACTCGAAAGTTGCTCAAAAAACGAGCTTTAATTTCTGACATAACAACTCATATTTTATACAAGTGCTAGTTTTATACATAGTATATATATATCGTATTTCTTTTTCTTCGCTTTAACTTTTTCGTTATTTGGAGTTAGAAGCTCCATCTTATATCAAAACGATCGTCTAAGAAAGCTTTATTATATTTTAAAGTCCAAAATCAGATTTCATAAAATGTCGACTCTCGTTTACCGTGCC
Organism: Tanacetum coccineum; assembly: GCA_026074375.1. Lineage (NCBI taxonomy): Eukaryota > Viridiplantae > Streptophyta > Magnoliopsida > Asterales > Asteraceae > Tanacetum > Tanacetum coccineum. The sequence continues at coordinate 17,327 of BQNB010106359.1, read as the reverse complement.
CAAGTTTCTGCACCAAATAATCAAATTCTCAATCATGCCAAAACTACATTGTTTGACCAAAAATCTCAGTGTTGGTGGTGTTTTCTTACGCATATTAATATAGGCCTATAACTCACATTTAACATTGCTCAATATGTTTTTATAACCATACAACTAACTATCGACCAAGATCATGACGATTTCATCACATGCAACCACTTATATTAAATCAAATGACGAAACAAACGAAATAATCATAAAAGAGTGCTCACAATGCTTTACGGAGCAAGATCAGAAAAATAAAAGTGTCTGGATGTTCGGTCCGTTCTCTGTCCTAGTGTCGTTAGCCCGCGACTCACTCCCAACCAAACCAAACCAAACTCGAACTCAAATCAACCCAACCAATAACAAATAAAATACACCTTTTGTGGTCTCTCCCTTGGTTCGAACCCACAACCAAACCCGAAAGCTCTCTTATTTTAATAAAATCCAACCTTGCACAAAACCTTATTGCATGTCTATTTTTCTTGCATAGATGATCAAGTTATTACCATTTAAACAAGATTTGTAAACTAGAAAACTCACAAACACCAAAGGTGTTTGTTTGGCTTGCTCGTTCGAACCAAAAGAAAAGAAGGAAGAGGAAAACAAGCTTCCACTTGGCTATTTCCCTTGAATTATAATCTTGTTTGAGTGACACTTTAATGTATTTTAAGACAAAATGAAAATGGATGATTTGTGTGTTGGGTGTTTGTATCCGGATCCGAGACCAACAAAACAAGAAGGGTGAGAGAACAATTAAAAAGTTTAAGCTATGCGTAGTACGGGTATGTAGGAAGTAAACTAAATCTTGGAAGCCATACACATTTAGTAATCTTATAATCTTGGAACCAAAAAATTTAAAAAGTTTTGTGTGTATGGAGTACTCAATATCCTCGGCCCTAGGGGTCTTGGGCTTGCAAAAATCATTTTTTTCTCTTTTTATTAACTAATAAAATCTTTGTATAATGTTTAAATAAAATGTAACTTGTACCCAATTAAATAAAACGCGAGCTTTGGCCAAAGTCGAGGAACTAGGATGACAAGGTTCAAAAGTAATAATTTACGACCAATAAAATAATAACAAGACGCGTCGTAAATTTTTACGATGCTCAAAACGATCAACGAACGCGCGGTCAAACGGTGACTCGCGAAACGTCAGAAATAAAAATTTCAAATTTCCGTTCTCAATAAAATACAAAAATAATTATTTACGACAAATAAAAATTTAAATGTCGACGTTCGCTCACAAGAATTTATAAAATAATAATTATGACGTTGAACTCGCGATCGTCATACGCGTCGTGAAACTCGGGTTGTTATAGAGACGGACACGGGGAACTGCTTCCTTACTATCTTTAATGGGAAACATTTATCAAAAAGTGATATTTTCATTCTTACGATAAACACTCGTTTACCAAAATGGTTTTCGTTGATTATAATGGCGTGAATGGAACTTTTCATCAACCGATCCACACGAAGTCGTGTTGCGTTGCACAAACCATTTGATCGATCAATGTTTTGTAACAACGTGATCAGAACACCCACTTCCAACTAAGTTTGTGGTTGGGTACCCTAGAGAATTTCAGACCATTAACAAACTCTGTAGAGAATACGTCTTCGTTTATACATGTTCCCTTTTCTAACTTGCAAACACTATTGCAACTGAAGTACGTGACTTGTTCACTGATGACATCAAATAACGTTACATTTATACCATCATTTATCCCGGATAAGTTACCCACTTTTATATAATTATTGCAAGAATTTATACTTAATTGCTTAAAAGTGTTATTTGCAGTAATTAAGGAGTGATTTGTGAATACATGCTAAAAGGCGAATATTTTGGAGCTAAAATGATGATATTTGAAGATTGCTTATTTCTGACTAATACGCTGTATCCAGAAAAGAGATACGGCGTATCAACGCCAACTCTTCACAAGAAAACGCGCAAGACCAATTCCCAATACGGCGTATCTAACTTCTACCATACGCCGTATCCAGCTGTATAGACATTCAAAGATACGAAGATAATTATATTTTGGGAATGAATATTTGATTGATTATAAACTTAGCGCACACTCCAAGGAAAATACCCCAATATGCCGTATTGACCTAGCTCAATACGGCATATCCAGTCCTTTTCGGACACTATAAATAGAAGACTCAAAAACAAGTTTTTAGTGTGCAAAATCATATTCTTCATACCATACATATAAAAGAAGATTTTCTGAAGAAAAGAAAAGCAACCAAAGGTCAAGCTTCAATCACAATTCCATAGAAGACACCGTGTAATTCCTATACTCTTGTAATCATTTAACTTTTGGTATCGTTCGGTAAAACGTTTAGTTTACCTTGGTTATTTGATCACGCTTGTATAATTACAATGGTTATGGGCTAATACCCTAGGGTATTAGCCATCTTAATGAAGATTTAATGTTTTGTTTGTTTTAAAATCGATTTCTTAATTTATCGTTGAACATTTAATTATGTTTATCACATGATACTTGTCTACGTGTTTGAATATGCGACCTATCATTCAACTGGGTCTAGTTACGCCTAACAAGTGAACTAGATACTGGGATAGCTCTCCATATCGTGTTTTATATTACTGGACCAATAGGATCACAAATAATGTTCTATCTTTGTCTTTAAATTATGAGCTTAGTTGGACCGGCAGGTGACCCGTAATGTTTCAACAAGTATGTTCTTAATTAATTGATAAAGATTTGAACAGTGAACTACCAGTATATAAAATACCGTCAAACAGTAAGTGGGTAAAGTCCCGATGGGCTAGGGTTTAACAAGATCACCATTGCTTTAATCCCTAGATAGATTATAATTAAACTAAAAGGATGCTTTATGCGGATACGTTAATTGTGACAGGATTCAACGTGTCTAGGTCTTAGGATGATGTCCCGCCTAAGTCTTAAGAATGATATGCCGCTTCGAGATAAGAAATCATTGCACTAAATAAACAAACCAGCGTTTAATCGGATTTAATATGGCTAATACGGTTTTCTATCATTTGGCTTTTACCGCTCTTTTATCTTCTGATTGTTTTCTTGCATGTTTATTGTGTTTAGAATTGATTATTGTCACCATAAAACCTGTGCCAGTCTCTCAGGCTGAAAACCCCCCATTACCATTAGAAACATATATAGCATAGGTTTAACAAGTAATTAGAATTAATTTAATTAGAGTAATTAAAATATTGATAGAATATAAGGTCAACGACCTCGATTTTAGTGTTCGGCGCCCTACTTACCGCGAAACTCCATCCGATCGGGTACACTGCCCGTTAAAGTGTTGTTTTAGGATAAGTCGGCTAAATATAAATTTAAAACTTGGTAATCAATAAATTGACCCTACACGACAGCACATCATTCACCTGGAATAACCGCCAACATTTTATCGTTTATAGTGTTGAAAACCTCGTTCGTAGGGGCAAGTATGGCTTTTTATGTGAAATATTTGTTGTCGTCAAGGTTATCCAACATGTTCGGGTAAGTAAAGTCTATTATTGAGCCTACTGGGTCACTTGAATCATTAATGATAATTTCATCATTATGTCGATGTTAACCTCGCAATCATTTGCGTCTCCAAGCTTACCAACTCCAAACTTTAGAATTCCGTTCAGCAAAGTCTTTAATCTATAGACATCTTCAAGATGACACTGGATAAAAAATATGGCATTCTAAATACTAACGTTACAAACAAAAAAGATAATTATTTGTGTTTGCGATATATTATATGACACATCATACCTAAGTACAGATAAAGTAACATTATACAGTATATGTTTGTCATATACGACACTGTACACGACCAAGCACATAGATATTATATACAAAACAACCATGGAAGTGCCATTTGACATTGAAATAGACAAATTTATTTAGGTTGGGCACAATGTAAAATGTGGTTACTATTTACATTATAGTTTAGAAAAATTTATTTGTAAGGTACCACGCCTAGTGAGGAGTCTGCACGTTGATAGTGTTTGTTCGACTAACGAAGTTTTTGGAAAATTTTGAATTGATATCCTTAAATCACGAAACCTTGCATAGAAGGCTGGTTTAGTCTGACACTACTGAAATATGCCTAATCCATTTTGATTTTTTCTTCCTTTTTGCTCATTTTGGCCAACCCATTTCACATGCTTGAGTACATCGATCTGTCTATTTTGTTTGGAATATAATACATACGTGTGACCCATTTGAACCGGTGAAATTTTATTATAATTTAATAAACATATAAAGCCATTTGATATTAGTGTGGAAGGAAGACAAAATGAATATGTCTATATAGTCGAAAGAGTAGTGCATACATAAGTTTTGAAATAAAATTAGAGCTATATATATTTTCAAAATGGACTCTATGCAGTATGCACACTTCTATTAATTGCTTCAATACAAAACCACTTATGTAAATGTGCAAGAAATACTATAAACAAATAAATCAATCATACAACACTATAGAATCGTCATGAAAATTACTTATATAGTCGATCTCTCTTGATTTTTGTGAATTCCTCTTTACTTATTTGATCACATTTAGTTTTTTCGTCCCAATTTTCTTTATTTTATAGCTAACAGCAGCTTCACCTGTTCTTGCATTAACATTTCAATTGATGGCCCTACTCTTGCAGAAGATTCTTATGCCCCCGTCTCGTCCTGTCCAATCGAATATTAATTCATGTGAGTAATGGTCTTGTAGAAGTTAATATATATGCAAAATTTACCATGGATATATATTATTATGTGTTGTAAAAACCCATCTGATCCCATGTCTTTTTATATACAGTAGCAAAAGATACACCGACCCACTCTAACTCATCTGATCCAATGTTTTTTTATAGCAAAAGACCCATTCTAATACATCTGATCCCATGTTTTTTTATAGCAAAAGACCCATTCTAACCCATCCAATCCCATTTTTTATACCAAAAGATACACTAACCCACTCGACTCATTAGAAATACACTATATCCCAGAATACATTTTCAAACGACCTTTGTTGCAACTTGCAAACTCCACAAAAATCCACGCTTTTGTGACATATAAGAATTGAATTGTTAAAATAACCAAAGCTTGAGATTGCATTAACAAATACTACTTTTAGTAAGTTCAATATTCAAATAATTAATCAGTCATTTTGAAATAAAAGATCAAATAATTTTGAAAAAGTCATTCAACAAATTTCTTTTAATAATATCTGTTGTGATACTCTTTTATAAGAGTTCAAATATTTGAGCTCAAAGGGTTGACCTTATTCATAATTACATGTCCAAAATGACACATGTAACAAATATATATTCATAATTACATGTCCTAAATGAATGTGATAATTTAGATGAATTTTCTAATTGATTAAACTTACCATCACATTTCTTCATTTTACCAAGCTGACTAACAACGATAAGCAATCCAACATCATCACACGATTTTAAAAACTTCGTAAATTGATCAGCATGACCACCCATAACATACATTTTAGTTATGTGCCCCTTAAAATTATAGAAGAATGTATTAAATTATATATACATGTACATATAACATGTCTTATCCAATTTTGAAAAAAACTATTCATAGACTTACTCAAGGTCCATCCGCTTGAGAGGTTTCTTTTTCCCGGTTTACCTTTCCATCATAGTTGTCTAATTCTAGAGACTCGATTACTTGGCCAATGACATCTAGGACAAAAATATCGTGTAAAATATATGTATGAAAAACAGAAAATAACTTTTACATAGAATGCAAGTTCGGAAGTTACCAAATTGGCCTAAGGCTTCGGTTTGACATTGCAAAATATCTTTGAAACGTTTGAAGACAAAGCCATGAACATATCCTTTGAAATCAACACACTGACTAACCTGCGTCTTGCTAACAAAGTTTAGTTTTAATGGGTTGGGAACAACTCGCTATGCAGGTTGGATTTGACCAAAATGGTACATCCGCAACATAAACGCATCACCTTCATTCAATTGTTGCTTGAACATAGGGATAAGAGACATTCTAACCGTAGCGTGCATTTTGGCGTCCAAACAGAATAAATTAGAAGTTTTCTGAGGCACGCTGGGTTTTATCGCAGGTTCATAAAAGACTTTTCTATGATTTCTAAACCAATGACACCAAAACTTTTAATGATGGTCGGGCGTTGATTTTTCCGAGATTGTAGAAAGCATTTAATAAACTAAAAGAAAAATTGACCACCGCGCCTATTATAATATCTCCTGACTGGAACGAACCTTTTGAATTAATGTGTGACGCTAGTGATTTTGTAGTAGGGGCAGTCTTAGGACAAAGAATAGACGGGAAATTCAAACCCATCTATTATGCTAGCAAGACCTTGAATGATGCCCAAGCACATTATACCACTACTGAAAAAGAACTTCCTGCAGTTGTTTTCTCTTTTGATAAATTTTGCCCCTATCTTATTTTATCAAAACTATAGTCTACACTGATCATTCTGCTTTGAAGTATTTGTTCAGTAAACAGGATGCCAAACCAAGGCTTATCAGATGGGTTCTACTTCTACAAGGATTTAATATCTAAATAAAAGATAAAAAAGGAGCGGAGAACTTAGCTGCCGATCACCTGTCAAGACTCGAGAACCAAGATATGGGAGAATTAGCCTAAGATGAAATCGTTGATAAATTTCCCGATGAGCATTTGATGATATTGAAGGCCAAGCTTAATGACGAAGAGCCATGGTATGCGGATTATATAAACTACATTGTCAGAAAAGTTGTACCTCCAAAATGGACTAATCCTAGATGGGCTAAAAGATTCTCTACATGTGGTATCAAAGCAGGTTGCTCTTGATATCTAGGGTTACAAGGTTTTTATTCGGGTTTATTTTTTTCTGTTTTCTATATCAAATAAAACTAGGGTTTGTTCACAAACTCTAATTAACAAAATAGAAAACATGGTTTCTGATTGCTGCTGCTGTAGTCACGATCTGTGGTATTTGTTTTTGGATCTGCTAGAATGATTCTTATGATGGTATTGATCATTACTTATTAGGGTTTTTCAAGCATAAACCCTCATAATATGATTTTTTTTCTTCATTTATGTGGAAGGATATGATACAGGTTCTTGAGTATGAAAGAAATAGCAGGTAACATGAAAGGGTTTCCACAACCCTAACAAGAGTCAATCAGATCCAGATGAAGAAGATGATGTTTTGGATTTATACAGCATGTTTCAAGCAGGTTTTGTGGATGTCAATAAAGACACAGGATCAGATATGAAGGTTCGTGGATTGGTTTTGCTTAGAAGGATTTGATGGTATAGTTAGGGTTTTGCTTTTGCAAACCCTACTGGTTATAAATTTCGTATGCCTTCTGTTATCCCAAAAGCTTAATCCATTTCACAACATAAGCTATACCAATAAGCAAACAAAGATAGAAAAGAGATAAGGAAAGTGAAAGATTATTAGAGAGAAAATAAGAGGTGGAAGATTACACACACACACAAACTATGCAAATGGTAACCAACACCCTCTCCATGTGAGGAGAGGGTTCTATTTATACCCTTGAGCCATGAGTGGCTTATGGGCTTTCTAACTTGGGCCGGGCTTGGCTTTTCTTGGGCTTTGAGCCCGAAACATGGACAATATTAGATTACAATCCAAGCCCGTTGAACCCGACTAGCCTATTACTTAACAAGACTAATTACGACTAATAAGACCGATAACATTCTTGTTCGACTTATATAAAATTAAGGCTAACAATCTCCCCCAATGTTGAGGTCTCTTTCTTCACACTCCTCCGTACCACCGATGACGTTGAGGATGTGACTTTTGACGTTTATGCTTTGCCTTGTTTTGGTCTTGTCTTGTTTGTAATGGCTTTGTTCATTCATGCTTTGTGATCTTGATCTTGAGCCTTTATGTTTTGACTTTGAGTTCTTGAGATCGTTATCTTGCATCATCTCCTTGACATGAATCATCTTGATTTGACTTCCTTGATCAACTTGTGCTCTTGACCAACATGCTCATACTTGTTACATTCTTGTTTGACATATGTGATTATAAGTCTAACAATCTCCCCAATTGATGATTCTTTATTTGACTTTGAGGCTCTTTGATAGTGGGGAAGATTAGAATCAACTATCTTGATGTTGAACGATTGACTTTGAAAGCTTGAGTATGAGCATGTGGTTTATGAATCCGACTTCGCTGGAATGAGGCTGCAACACCGTCGTCTAAACCTGAAATAAGACAGTTAGCAATAAAAGATGAATATGGCTTTGTCATTCATCTTGACTTCGGTTGCATTAACCTCCGGTTTCCCGTTTTATAGTATAAATACTATACCTGTGATCAGGTAGATTCAAAGAATCTCCTTGACAGGGTTTCCAGCTCAAAGCGTAGGATCTTCTAACACAGATGTATTAGATTCACCATGCTTGCTAGTTCTCATTACCGGAACGTCTCAAAGCAGACAACACGGTAAGAGTGAATCAGATAGTTACTATCTTTCTGATTAAGTCGTCAATTCATTTACTGGACCAAAATTGATATCCAGTTATCACAAGCTTGATTCATATAGAATCTTGCAAGTCACCTACCAAGAGCTTGTTTGATGTTGGCTCAAGCAGGATTTCCATCTTCACTGTGAATACTTAAGTATCACTCCTGCTTCACTTGCAACCCTAAGAAGAAAGTGAGTTCTCCCATAGAACTCATCTAAAACTTGTCATGCATTAGTTTCTTAAACTCAGTACACAACTCCTTCTTTGTAGAGCCAAAGATAATGTCATCAACATAGACCTGTACAAGCAAAATATCCCTTTTTTGCTTCTTGATAAACAAGGTTTGATCTTTCTTTCCTCTGTGAAACCTATTGTCCAATAAATACTTGGCCAAGGTTTCATACCAGGCTCTTGGAGCTTGATGCAAACTATAAAGTGCTTTTACCACATTATAGACTTTATCTGGATAGTCAGGATCTTCAAACCCTAGAGGTTGACACACATATACCTCCTCTTTAGTCCTACCATAAAGGAAAGCACTCTTCACATCCATTTGATACAATATAAATCCCATTAAGGAAGCATAGGCTAAGAATAGCCTTATTGCCTCAATTCTTGCTACAGGGGCAAAAACATCATCATAGTCTATGCCTTCTTCTTGAGTATGTCCCTGTATAACCAGCCTTGCTTTGTTTTGAATCACTATGCCTCTCTTATCTTTCTTGTTCCTAAAAACCTATTTTGTACCAATAGCCCTCTTACCCTTAGGCAAATCCACTAGTACTCAAACCTTTTGTAGCTTAAACTATAGAATCTCTTCCTATATTTCTTTTACCCAATCTGAATCACTTAGAGCTTTGCAATCCGTTGGGTCTTTTGGATAAAAGCAGCAATAGACAAGTATGAAGGTCTTTATGAGTTTTCCCTTCATAAACAGCACTAATAAACCCTTGTTTATTTATAGTCTTTGTCATTCTTCTTATCTGTACACTAGAGTGTACATTACAAATCACATGATCAAGTGAATGATCTTTATGGATTCTTGTATTTGGAATAGAAGGAACTAGATATGTGGTAGTAATGTTGCTCATATTCACTTCTGTTTCATCACCAAAGAAATCAGCATGTGTGGCTTCAAGTGTAGCATTATCTCCCAAAGAAAACATGTCTGGTTTAGTATTAATACTTGGCCCAACAGTATTAACAACTTGAGTACTGTTTTCAGGCCTCTCTTGATCATCATTTCTACTTTCTTTACTTACACCTTCATCCTCCTTCTTTCCAGCATCACTAAAAGGTTATGGTTCATCATTACTAGCATTCTTTGAAGAAGAATCAAATAGTGAACCATCTTTCTACAGTGGCATCAAAATGTAGTCTTGGCTAGATCCTGTCTCCTTGCTAGAATGACCTGCACCAATACTTTCTTCTATACCTACAAAATCATTAGAGTTTGTACCTGCAACAACTGGCACATAATTCATTGATTTTGTTAGAACATCAATATCAAACAACCACTTTGGTCCATCACCTGTAATAATAGGCTTATCCTCCAAGAACCTAATATGCAAGTTTTCTTCTACTTTCCTAGTTCTAATGTTGTATACCTTAAAAGCCTTACTATTCAATGAGTATCCAACAAAGAATCCTTCATCTGACTTTCCATCAAACTTGCCTAAATAATCTAAGGTATTAAGAATGGTAACATGACACCCAAATGGTCTCATGAAGCTTAGAGCAGGTGTTCTACCTCTAAATAGTTCATAAGGGGTCTTGTTATAAGGCTTAACTACTAATACCCTATTCTGCACATAGCAAGCAGTATTAACTGCTTCAGCCTAAAATGTAGTAGGTAACTTAGAGTCAGCTAACATGGTTCTAGCAGCCTCAATTAGTGTCCTATTTCTCCTCTCAGCAACACCATTTTGCTAAGGAGTTCTAGCTACACTAAATTCCTTCTTAATGCCTTTCTTTTCACAAAACTCACTCATAACTCTATTCTTGAACTCTGTTCCATTGTCACATCTGATTATCTTTACTTTCTTATCAACTAGATTTTCTATCTCAGTTATAAAGCTCTTAAGAATGCCACTAGTCTCATCCTTAGTTGCTAAAAAGAAAACCCAAGTAAATCTGCTATAATCATCTAGTGCTTCCTAGATAATAATTTCTTATCATTTAGCTGCTCACAAAAGTTGGACCAAACAAGTCCATATGCAACATGAATAAAGGCTGAGTAATAGAGTTCTAAATCTTGGACTTACAAGAGGCTTTGTGTTGCTTTCCCTTAAGGCAAGCAACACAAGTTTGGTTATTTTCAAAATGTTTTGTAGGTAAACCTCTCACAAGATTTTCCTTAACAAGTTTATTAATAGTTTTAAAATTTACATGACCTAGCCTCCTATACCATAGCATTGATTCATCAAGTGTGGCCTTGCAAACAAGACAAGTTAACTTCTTTAGGAATTATATTCGTCATATCACACTGTACATATTGTTATTTCCTAGGAACTTTAGTATAACTGACTTCTCATCAGGATACTTAAAGTCAGGAGATAGAACAAACATCCAGTGTCGTAAAAGAACCACTATTTTTTGTCACACATCTGTAACACTAAAAGGTTTAAACTATATCCTTGACAAAGGACTCATCCTCAAATCAAGCTACCAGTTTTAGAGTTCATTTACTAGTTTTTTCCCTCTTTGGCTCCTCCTCCAAAGGTAACATATCCTCCATCAAAATCCTTGAAGTCCGAGAGATAGGACATGTTCCCTGTCATGTGCCTTGAGCATCCACTATCAACATAGCCTTGATCTTTTTTGTGTAGATGACCATGTACATAAAAATAGAAAATTAGGTTGCCTTGGGGACCCAAGCCATCTACTGTCTTGGATTGCTCGTGCATCAAATAATTTATGTCTCTTCAAAAGTAATTGATGCACTATTAAGTTTGGTAGGTCTCCAAACCCAACATGCTGAGGCCTTAACAACATTAACCTGATTTTCCCTAACAACATTAACTACTGCTGAATTTGGCCTAGCAATATTAACTACTTTTGGCCTAGCAGTATAAAATTTTCCCTTAGCAGTATTAACTTTTTGGTTAAAAGTTTTGTTAGTTAATGCTGTTCTTATTTGATAGGGCCTCTTTACAGTTGATTATGCTGATTTAGAAAAACATGACATTGGTCTAGCACTATAAACTATAGTTTTTGGATGAGCATTATTAAGTGGTCTTAGGCCAGTTTTCATTATAAATGTCTGGAAGCATGTTCTGTGAGCACTAGTGTGCTTTTTCGAGATTATTGTAAATCAACATGTATAATTATTCCCAAATACCACCCTTTCCCTTTAATGGTAATTGCAGTCAGCCTGCACATGGTTAAAATTTCCACAGAAAAAACAAGCTTTATTGTACATCACAAAGTCACTTCCTAGCTGTTGGGACTTCTGATTATTCCAGTTTCTTTGATTTCCCCTAGGACTTTATGACCTGTACATTTCATCATACTTAACTGGTTTCCTAACTGGTTTTTCTTGTTGTTTAGGTTTAACAAATTCTATCTTAGAAACATTAGGAAAAACAGGTTTTCTCTTAACTTTATCATTGACACAAACTCTAACCATGAGGCATTCAGAGAATTTCTTAACTATTAGAAATATCTTCACTGACACTCTTACTAGTCTTAGGTCCATAGCCTTCAAACTTAGGCTGTTGGAACTCCTCTAGACCAGAGTTAGACAAATCAAGCGTTGGGGGTGAAAATAATCCTGTATGGGGGACCCTTTCTACTTTTATTAGTTTATCTGGACTCCTATTATTTGTTTAGACTCTTAGAAGCATTATCAGATTTTTTAATTTTAAGTTGATTGCTTTCTTTTTCTTGCTTAAGCTTTTCTAACTCACTTTTAAGCATACTAATTTCTGAGTCTTTATATGAGATATCTCTTTTTAAAACAGCAAGTTGCTCACAAATAACCTCATTCTTTTTATAAAAGATAAGTTGCTCTTTTACAGATGCTAACCCTCTTTTATAAGTAGCTAAATTGAACTCAGATCTGTTAAACTCTATTCTTAAATCATCAAGTTGAGTTTTAAGAGTTTTAAAGCTTTTTAGACATGTTTTTGAACAAGTTTTGTCATTATTTACCTCAGAGTCTGAAAAAGCCATAAGAGCCATGTTTGTAAGGACTTCATTATCTGCCATATAGCTCCAATCAAAACCAGCTCCATCAATAGCCACCATGGATTTGGAAGAAGTTTCTTCCACATTTACAGTCCTTCGAGAGCTGTCTTGATTCCTGTTCATGCTATCTTAGTTCCTAGGTCTTGGCAATTCCCTGCAAAGTGTCCCATCTTATGGCAGTTGAAACACTCCACCTTGGACTTGTCATATCCAGCTGTATCACTCCCATTGATAGTGATCTTTCTACCAGTTTTCTGGAAAAACCTTCTTGTCCTCATGCTCAGCAATGCTAACTGCCACTTTAAATCCATCTCTTCTAAGTCATCTTCATGAATTTGTTCAAGGTCCTCATGTACAAGTTCAGACCTGTTTGATTGACTGGCCAAAAATGCATAAATAGTAGCATCACTTAAGTTAGCAGTACTAACTTGAGTACTAGCAGTGCTAACTTGAGTGCTAGCAAGGCTAACTTGAGTGTTAGCAGTACTAACTCCATAAGCAGTATTAACTTCATTAGTACTGCTAGGAGATGACACAAAAGCCATGTTCTGAGAACTTGAGCTTGAGCTTGCAGTTCTTTTAAACTCTTGTTCAACAATCTTGAAATTGTTGTAGAGATCATCAAAGCTCATTGTGTCTAGATTAGGTTTATTCCTCCAGACCACAACATGAGTATTCCACTCAGAAGGCAGACTTCTCAAAATTTTCAAATTGAGATCTTCTTGTGAAATATTTTCACCCAAGATAGCCAGCTGACTTACAATCTTCTGAAGCCTGTTAAAAATAGAGTCAAGAGACTTAATGCTTAGAGCACTAAAGTTCTCATACATTTGCTTCAGAAGAGTCTTCCAAGTCTTCTTTGTAGCTTCATGACCACCAAATCTTGTTTGTATAGCAGAAAACAAAGTCTTAGCATCCTTGTACTGATTAAATGTCATTAGATGTTCATTAGGAAGTGCCATCAGTAACATACTTCTTGCCTTCATATCATTCTTCTTTTAAACCTTTTCTTCAGTAGTTACAAGACCTGGTATTAGTAAAGTTAAGGTACATAGCTTTTTGTGTTGTTTGAGCTGCTGGTTTGAATGAGTTTCCATTCTCTATGACATCCCATAGAGCATAGTCTTGTACTTGAAAGTATTGCTCAATCCTTAGCCTCCACATATCATATTCACCCTGTTTAAGAATGGGAAACTTTGTAGTAGTAGTGGTTTGAGCAGTTTCTAGTTCCATCTCTTCCTTGTGAGTAAAGGGTTCTTCTTGTTAGTTTCTTCTAGATCAAAGTTTCAGAACACAAGCTCTGATACCACTTGTTGATCCAATTTAGAATGATTTCCTTAACTTGTAAATGTTAAGTTACTTTGGATAAATCCAAAACAACTATGATAGAAACTTTGTGAATACTAAAGAGTATGCAGAATCTACTCTTTAATACTTAGAAGAATATTAATAAAATAGTAAACTGTATGAACAATGATATTACTGAAAAGCTCCAATATTATTATTATCAATAATACGAGTACGTAGTGTAGTAATAAGGTTATAAACCTGAGATAGATATCAAAAACGGTCTGTATTAACCCATAACCTAGGATCTCCTTTTATACACTAAGGAGTCCTTTACAAGATAACTACAAATCTTCTATAATTCTAATCTTATACGTATCTTTCTAACTTTATAAGATATACACTAAATAAGTCATTACAAATCACTTGACACGTCTTTATCACTTTAGCAGTCTTAATCTTCATCCAGTAGTCTTAAGTCCTCCAACAGTCTTAAGTTAGTACTGGCAGTACTAACTTACTCTAGCAGTACTAACTGGTTAGTACTGGCACTTGTAACTTAAGCAGTACTAACTCTTGGCTTGGCAGTACTAAGTATGAAGACTTTTAATTCCCAACACTACTTACTGCGAAATTTCACCCGATCGGGTACACTGCCCGTTAAAGTGTTGTTTTAGGATAAGTCAGCTAAATATAAATTTAAAACTTGGTAATCAATAAATTAACCCTACACGATAGCACATCAAGTTTTTGGCGCCGTTGCCGGCGAGTGAAAAAGTTTAACCTTTAATTTTATAAGTATTTCTAACCATTAGCTTAGAATAATTTAATTAGCATAATTTAATTCTGTTTGTATTTAATTGCATTGAGTGTTTAATTGTGTGTTTAAATTCCTGCATTATTTAATTGTTTTCAAAGTACTTTGTTCTGGTAGATCACCTGATATGCGTATCCACCAGTTGGATACGACGTATCAAACCTTCTACTCAGACAGCGTATTGATTGCTGCAGTCTAAACAACGTATCTGTTCTTCCAAACAATACGGCGTATTCTGTATACTCAATACGGCATACTATCCTTCAATATATCTGTGCGGCGTATTCAAAAATCCAATTGAATATGGGTATACAAATCACTGATATATAGGAACTAAACTTGATTTTGTGTTTAATTTTTTGTTTTCTTTTCAAAGAGCATGTCCTACTGATTTATTATCCTATGTTTCAGGTGATGCAAGACAAGGAGTTCCACTAAGGAACTAATAACACCTTTTGAAAACCCAGAAAGAGTATTTCGCTTAAAAAGGAGGCTTTTTGAGAATGGTATTGTGAATCGGACGTTCACCGAATTGATTGTTTTTCTGACATCGTAAGAACATTCAGAATGAAGAAGAAAACTACATAAATTATGAGTAGAAAAAAATGGAGCAATACTTGAGCATGACCGTGGAATTTCATGGGTCAGGGTTGCTAGGCAAAAATTGGTGTAAAATCACTTTGGAATTAAAAGAGGCAATTTCTCAAGGGAAACTTGCGAAAAATACTTTTAGCGGATCGTAACATGAGACGCGAACAACACATCGAAAAGGTCATTGGATTGTTTGACTCTATTTATTCCTCGAGGTGACTCAAGATTAAATAATGCTTCGAGCTTTCCCCATGTCCTTAACTACTGGAGCCGCAAGTCGTTGGCTCAGGAACGAACCATCAGGTTCGATTACAAACTGGGAAACCCTAAAAACGAAGTTTCTAAACAAGTACTACCTACCTGCTTGCACTGCAAAGAAAATGGCGGAGATTAACAACTTTCAGCAAGAACAAAACGAAAGCCTCTTTCGAGCTTGGGAAAGATTTAAGGAGCTCTTGATGAAATGTCCCCAACACTATTTGACTGATATGCAGGAAGTAATCTTGTTTTATAATGGACTTGATGTTCCCACTAGACAGATCCTTGACTCTAAAGGTGCCATGCCTACTAAAACTGTTGCTGATGCAAAAATAGCCATCCAAGAAATGGCCGAATACTCTCAGAAATGGCATAACAGAACATCCTCAAAAGCCAAAAGTACTAAAACTTCTGACGGACTAGCTGCTATATAAGCCCAGCTCAACAACCTCAAGAGAGAAATTAAGAAAGTCAACGAGAAAGTATACGCTGCTCAGTTCGAATGCAAACTGTGCAAAGGACCACACTACACAAAGGATTGTCCACTCAAGGAAAAAGGGAATACTCTTGAAGAGGCTTATTACACATAGTTTGGAGCACCCTATCAACCTGGAGGACAGTATAGAGCAGCAGGGCCAGGATTATACCAACGCAACAACGGAAATTCTTCGTACCCTGATCGAAGACAAACATTGGAGGAATCACTGACCAAATTCATGGCTAAGTCAGCAAAGAGACACGAAGAGAACTCGAACATAATTAAGGAGATTCGAGCTTCTACTGATGCAGCTATAAGAAATCAAGGAGCATCGATTAAGACCTTGGAAATTCAAATTGGTCAAATGAGCAAAGTCTTACAAGAAAGAGGAATCGGAGGTCTGTCCGGCTCAACAGAACCAAACACAAGGGACCATGTAAAATCGATCTCAACCGCTAAAGCTGATTCATCTGAGATACGCCGTATGGGATGTAGTTTATACGCCGTATCGGGCTCACAGCACAGAAGCATAAATTCTGAAACAGTTCCTTTCCCAAAGAGACTACCAAACTACTGCTGTGATTGGAGAAAGGCATAAGATGTGAAGATTCTGGAAGCTTATGATCACACCTTGCCTCAGAAAGAAAAAGACCCAGGGAGCTTTACTTTACCTTGTTTTATTTATAATGTTTGTTTTGATAAAGCCATTGTTGACCTCGGAGCAAGTGTGAGTGTTATGCCATTTTCTACCTACACCAACCTTGTTCTAGGAAATTTATCTCATACTAGGTTGACCATTGGCTGACAGAACAATAAAACAGCCAAGAGGTATTGCTGAAAACGTGCTAGTCCGTAGACTTTATCATCTTGGACATACCCGAGGATGACGATGTCCCTTTGATCCTCGGTCGACCATTTTTGTCTACTGCCCATTCCAAGATTAATGTTTACAAAATAAAAATTACTCTAAGGGTCGGGGAAGAAAAACTTGTTTTCAAAAGTATTAAGCCCGCCACTAGCATAATCAAGAGGGTCTTTATGTTAAAAGATCTTGATTCAAAAACAAAGCTTATAAGAGAGGATAACAAGTCATTTGACCCACTTTATGGTAACTACATTGAATTTGTTGGATTATGACCATATATGATTAATATATGTCCGGAAATATTCTCGAACCTAAGGGGACGCACACGTTTATATGTAAAATAAC